>CM076583.1:660106565-660203296 GCA_034641835.2 Pinus albicaulis | reverse complement strand
AGCTGCAAAAAACCAGATCTATGCATAGAAAGACATTAAGCAGTAAAAAGAAGGGTTTGCTCCATATTTCCAATAGACAAGACAAGAAAAATTTTTGAAAGAATTTTTTGTATTAAGGGCACCTGGGAGGAAAACAAGAAGATGTCTCCAATTCTCCTCAATGGGATGGGTTCTTGGAAGTCCTCAGCACTTTAGATCTAGCATTTCTCTCTCCTGTTGGTGTAGAAAACCCAGACAAAGAACTCAAAGGGAGCTCACACAACAAATAATGGAAAATATGACAATGATAATGGCTCAAAGTCAGACCAATAGTTTAGATCCAGAGTGATATAATAGGCAACAAAAGGTGAGGAATGGTAGGAAAAACCCTCCTATTTATAACAAAATATTGGGTCATTCTAGATCTTGGTGTATGATTAAAATAATATTAACCAAATCTAGATCCACCTTTTATGGAATATTTTATTATATTTGTTGGAGGGAAAACGTATTTGACTTGGGTCAAATCCCTTTATTTGTGAATAATAAATAAATAAATGATTTATTTATCATTTTAAGGAGGTGGTTAAAAGATAATCAAATGAATAATGATTTATTTAATTATTTATGGGTGATTTAGTCATATTTAACAAGGAATATTATTTAAATAAGTTTTAAATAATTATTCCTAGAAAATAATAAGATAAATAAATATTTATCTAATTAATCTCTTTATTTTGGGTTGAACATGACCAGGAAAATCAAACAAATATATGTTTATTTAATATTTCCTTTTGGGGTTTCCTGTTTAGACCATAAACAACCTAATAAATGTGTTTTATTAAGTTATTTTACATAGTGAAGGCAATTTTACTTAGGGTAAAATTGGTCTTACATGGTGTACTTGGGTCCATCTAATTATAGTAGGTTAGATGACCAAAAAATGGTGTAACAGTTTCCATACCCTGAGAGAGAGTAGGTAATGAAACAGATCGGTGGTTTTAATTATCAAATCTACATAGAAATAGGCTATTCGCAGGGTTCTTTAGCACATAACCATAACACAGCTAACATATCTAATCAGTATATTCACATCCGTGTCCTTATCAACCAATATCAGCATAGAATACTATAATCGTAGCAATTAAAAAATCACAGATACTTATACCATAAAAATAGATATTCTCGCAGCTTACAGAAATAAAATAGACACATATCTAGCTTAGTCAGATAGCACAGGTTTGCATAAATAGTAAACACAATGGATCCAAACAACATAAGATATTCAAACAATACTCCACTTATATTAATATCAAAACCCACTTACAATCCCAAAATACATCATGTTCACACAGCCAGTAGGAGTCCTTACCCAACAACTCAAATAGATCTAGTTGTCCGTACGTAGCATCAATCTTAGGTCTTTCCTACCTTAAGACTCAAAATGTTCATCTATATATAACGACTTAGCCTACGTTTTTTATGGTTCGAAAACCATGGTTTGTGGAATCTAGGTCTACCCTTGACCCATTACAATGCATTCAGGGCTTTGACCCACCACAAAACCCCTACAATAGACTAATTAATACCAAAAATATACAAAATTGTACAAAATTCACAGCTTTAGCAGACCCTGTTCCAACATAAGACAAAAGAACACTTTGCATCACATCCATTGGAATTGATACATACTGATCTATGTGGTATTGTGAGAACAAAAGGCTTAGATGGAGAATTATATTTCATGTTAATGATAGATGACTATACCAGGATGACAACCATCAGTTTCCTAAAGAAAAAATTTGAAGCATTTGAGTGTTTTAAGATCTACAAGGAGCTGTTCGAAAATGAAACTGATTGGAAAATAAAGTGTCTAAGATGAGATAATGGAGGAGAATTCACTTCCAAATTATTTGAACAATACTGTGATGAAAATGGAATAAAAAGACAATTTTCAACAGCACGAACACCTCAGCAAAATGGAGTTGTTGAAAGAAAGAACAAGACTGTAAATGAAATGAATAGAACAATGTTGAAGGACTCAAAATTGGATGAAAAATTATGGGTTCAAGCAATTGATATGACAGTCTTCATTATCAATTGAAGTCTTCTCAGAAATAATTGCAACAAGACCCCATATGAATTATGGAAAGGAAAACCAGCTAATGTAAAATATTTCAGAATCTTCGGAAGCAAATGTTATATCAAAAGAGAAGATCAAAATTTGGGTAAGTTTAAATCACGTGTTGATGAAGGTATCTTTATTGGTTACTCACACAAAATAAATTTCTATAAATGCTATAATATAAGACGAAAATAGATAGTGGAGAAAATCAACCTTACATTTGATGAAGATCGTGTTCTAAAGAATAATGGTGAGGATCTAAAATCTTTGAAACTTGACACAGAGGCTAAAAAAGACACAGAGAAAATTCTAGAACAAGAAGAAATTATCAACCAGGAAGAAGTAAATAATGATCATCAAGATATACCAGAACAACAACAAGAAGCTCCTCCAAAGAGAACAAAATAATGGATTCAAAAGAACCATCCATCAAATCAAATCATTGGTGACATAAATGAAGGTCAAAAACTTTGTTCATCACAACAAGCAGCTGCAAAAAACCAGATCTATGCATAGAAAGACATTAAGCAGTAAAAAGAAGGGTTTGCTCCATATATCACATTGATTTTCTAGCAACCTTTGAGCCCAATATTTTTTAGGAAGCCAACTAGAATGAACATTAGGTAGCAGCTATGAATGAATAATTGGATCAAATCAAGAATAATAACACCTAGGAATTAGTTCCATGACCAAAAGATAAAAATGTCATTTGGACTAAATGGGTGTTCAGGAACAAATTGAATGAATATGGGCAGGTTACTAGAAACAAAGTAAGATTTGTTTGCAAAGGATATGCACAAGTGGAAGGAATTGATTTTGATGAAACATTTGCACCAGTTTCCTGAATGGAAGCCATTTCAATGTTTGTCACCTATGCATGTTAAAGAAAAATCAAAGTCTACCAAATGGATGTTAAGTCAAGATTTATGAATGGTGAATTAGAAGAGGAAGTTTACATCGAACAACTTGAAGGTTTTCTACTATTAGAAAAGGAAGAATATGTTTGCAGGTTAAAGAAGGCTCTATATGGTCTCAAGGAGGCTTCCAGAGCATGGTATGCCCGTCTTGATGGATATCTACGTCAACAAGGGTTCAAGAAAGGTATTGTTCATAGAAATATTTATGTACAAATAGATAAATATAATTTAACAATCGTTGAGGTATATGTGGATGATATAATATTTGGTAGTAATAATGATCAACTAAGTAAGAACTTTTCTACAAATATGCAAAGTGAGTTTGAGATGTCTTTACTTGGTGAGCTAACATACTTCTTAGGGCTTCAAATATCTCAGTGAGAGAAAGGAAAGCGTATATATCAAGCCAAGTACATCAAGGAAATGCTCAAGAAACTCAAAATGGAAGATTGCAAACCCATCCTTACTCCGATGGTAACAAGCTGCAAATTGAGCATAGACGACTCATATAAGGATGTGGATCAAAGGTTGTACAGATATATGATTGGTAGTCTTCTATATGTAACAACCTCCCAACCAGATGTTATCCAAGCAGTTGGACAAGTAGAAGGATTCCAAGCAGCACCAAAAGAATCACATATTATTGATGTTAAGAGAATTCTTTGATATCTAAAGGGCACAAAAGAATATGGCTTGTGGTATCCCAAGGGTAACAATCTCATTATTCAAGCCTTTACAGATGTAGATTGGGCAAGAAGCGTTGATGATTGTAAGAGTAGTAGTGGAGTAGCATTCTATCTAGGTGGTTGTCTTGTATCATGGTTGAGCAAAAAGAAAACCTCAATCTCATTATTTACAATGGAAGCATAATACATTGTAGTGACAACATGTTGTACTAAATTCCTTTGGATGAAACAAAATTTTCAAGATCTTCAAGTACAATTCTGTGAGCCTATTCCCATATTTTGTGACAACACCAGTGCCATTAGCATCTCCAAGAATCCTGTCATGCATTAAAAAAAAACACATTCCAATCAAATGTCATTTTGTTATAGAACAAGTCGCTGAAAAGAATAGAAAACTTGAGTATGTTGGTACAAAAGAACAAATCGTTGATATCTTCACTAAACCTTTACCTCGTGAATCATTTGAATATCTTCACCAGAAGCTTGGGATTCTCCCAAGTTCTCATTAGATTTTACTTATTCAGAATATAAAGGTGGAGTGGAATTGTGTACAAGTCCGCAGGATGGTTGTGTGTGAGGGGGAGTTACACTTTTCCATTGATGTCAAAGGGGGAGAGAATTTTGTAGGAAGAGGTGTCATGATCATAGGGGGAGTGCTTGTGTTGCCATCAATGCCAAAGGAGGATATTGTTGATCAATGGTTGTCATTGATGTCAACCCAAGTAGCACCAGGGGCTACCCTAATATTTCATGGTAATTTTGATCTACAAAATTATTATATTATGGGTCAAGAATTCTTTTTATGGTTTCTACTTGTCGAGATGTTTTAGTTGATATATGGCACACTACGCAATTCTTCACTATTTGAGAGATATTCATGCTTGAAGTTTGTAACCCAAGTTAGTGGGCTAAAACCCCATGGGGTTGTGGCATGGGTCATTGAAAAATCAATTATTAATAATTTTTAAGCTCCTAAAATCCCTCCCATGTTCACTTTATGAAGGCCCTCTCAACCTAGGCATTTATATAAATTGTGATCCTCATATCCTCCTCAGGAAAGGATTTCGCTACCTGAAATAGCCCATCGTGGAATTTGTGCTCTAAAAATTTTTCTACGAAGACTCAGAAGTTGAAATTTTTATGAGTTGAAGATGAAATCCTAAGGAAGCTCCTATAAACATTTCAAATCAAGGTGCGCAATATTTTGGGAGATATAATCTATAGAAGTCAATGTTTTTACAGGATCTTGAACTTCATCTCAAATAAGTGACCTTGACAAAATCGTCATAACTCTCTCTCTCTAAGTATAGGATTGGAATTATATAAAAAGTGGAAGATAGCACAGACTATAGTTTTTGTTGTATCAATTTCAGATCTGAATGAAAAAATAGTGACATGTGGCAAGTCGTACAAGTTTTCTCTACTAAAATATTCCATAATTAGGTCATTGTGAGAGATTGGGCATAACTCTCTCTTGAAGAATCCAAATTGGCTTAGACCCATGGCATTGGAAATAAGACTTAGAGTACTACTACAGAACCGAAAATCACATATTGGGGAGCTGAAATGACAAAGGTACACCAGATTCAATATTGAGATCCTAGAAGGCAAGAAAAAGCTATAACATGTGTTGTCAAGGGCTGCACAGGAACATAATTTCTAGGGCAGAAAAGCAAAGAAAGGTGCAGCAGAGGGTAGTAGGACAAGAGCAATAATCAAGGTGCGTAAAAACAACAAAAAGTTCAACACATGAAGTCTTCAAGTGGGCAGCACTATATATAGTCATTGTAAAGGTATCATTGTACTAAGTCATTGTAAATGCATCATTGTAGAATTTTACAAGTGTCTTGTTGGGCCTTGCATATTCCCATGTTTTCATCATTAAATATCACTGTTTATACCCTAAAACTGTAGGTTTTTAGCCCATTCCATACCCTAATTCCATCGGTCACCACAAAATACTCTCTATGGTTGATTATCATTAGTTTTCTTTACTTCTCTATGATTAAAGATGATTATGTCATGTTTTACTGATGACAGTTTTGTTGAAGTACATTTATCATAGGGTTCCATCACTGAAATCACTCACAAGCCAGTTAAGGATGAGATGCCTAATTTACTGCTTTGGTACTTTCAGCAGACTTCCGAGGAAAACCAAGGGAGGTTATGGTCCAAAATAATGTTTTAATACCTTACCATGCATTTAATTGCACCCAAGTTTCACATGTGGGTCCCTAGGAGTTGATTAACAAATCTGCTCAAAAAGTGCATAGTTTCCAAACTGCCATGTTTAACATCGATGCGTGTGCAGATGGAGGTGAATATATAAAATCTAATCAGATGGTTTGTTAAAAATATAACCAATTATGTATATCCAAAACAGTTTCTCTAGATTCAAATTTTTCTAAAATTTATACGCGGGTATTGGCAGAAGTTTTGTAAAAAATCACTATTTTTTCAAAGTTCTAGAACATTACAAAAAAGGCCAAACAACCAACTTTGGGCACGATTTCTGAGGGGTTGGATTAGAATGAGACAAATCAAAGAAAGGTTTTTGTTGGAAAAATAACAAATTAGTCTCCCTCCGAACAGGTTTCCAAAATCCCTCATGGTTAGGAAGATATAATAATATCTTTTAGATCAGTTTGTTAAAATTGTTCAATTTTCTAGAATGGAGGAAAATGAATAATTCACCTTCTGAATCTTATAAATGGCTCAGACATGGTTTGTGTTGTAAGATTGAGAATTTTTTGAAGGAGGAGGATGAAAATGTGCGAACATGAGACAAAATATTGAAGGAATGTATGTAAGTGAACTTATGATTTGAATCTTAATACAATTTGACTTTCCCATGAATTCTTTGTCAATGTTATAGGGTTTTTTAATATTTAGAAATTGATTTAGTTTATGCTTGCTCCAGGAGTGGCAAGGATCAACCATCGCCTTGAAGCAAGTTTTGTAAACATCATAGAATAGAGGTAGTGTGTTTGATTTAGATCTAGGTTCATGGATTTTATTTTGAAAGCAATTGTTAATTAGAACTCATAATGTTGATTATGTACTTAAGACTGTAATTAATTTTTTTTAAATTAAATAGACATATCATTTTCAACTCGTTGCAAGCTAATGAATGGCGTTTATCAATGATTTTATTGCACAAAGAGCCCTTTTGTTATAGGTTTATGATTTAAATATTTAAAGGTGCTTCTTAATTGGATAAACAAGAGATCGATAACTCCATTTGTTTTAAATATGAATTGAAATCTATTATGTACCTTATTGATTTTATTCTAACATTGTTTTTTGGCAACCAAGTATTTGAAAGAAATGCAATCAGACCATTAAATAATTGTTTGAAGTTGTAGTTTAGTTTTGAAATTCATTATGATTGTAGTTAGTTATTGGTAGAACCATTAGCCAGTATGCTTATGTTTGAATGATTTCTTGAGTTTGATTAAAGAAGTTTAAGGATATAATAGTTTCTTATTTTGTAGTTTGTTATATCTGAAGCATGTCAATTAGAATATTGGTTTACTTAGTTTCTTTTGAAGCAATTGAAAAGTGGTGACAAAGGTTAGTTTGAATGCTTATTTGATTTTTTTTTATGCATCCCAGGAATTAGATTAGTTGATGTCTTGTTTTTTCATTGCCTTAGTTTAAGATCATTTGAATGAGAGTGAATTTTATTGGGATTAATATTTAACATAATTTTGGTATCATTTTAAATTAATTTTGATTGGTTTAAGATTCTTATATTTAGATTAAATAGATCTTAGTATTTAGATTGAGATTTTCATTTAGATTAAAATCATCTCAATGGAAATTTGTATTGCTTGGCTTGTGATTAATTAAAGTTAGTTTTGTTTGCACAGTGATTAGAATTTCTTATTTGTTTAAGCATGTTTTCCTCAATTTATTAGCTTCAATTAGAAATAAAAATTATGTACTTAAACAACAAGTTGATTCCTACTGTAGTCTAGGTTAAAAGATCTGATCCTACGTTCCCTGCTCTTGTACCTCAAAGCTTACAAGCCCTAGATTGATAATTTAATGTTGGAAATTCTAGCAATATATTTTTCCAACATGTCTATCTGCCAAGAGTTGAAGAGGCAGTGTCAGGAGGTCTATAATCATCATTCGGTGGTTGTCTCATAGTTGGGGCTATGGTCTAGTGTGTATTCTTCTTCTACATCACTCTATATCATTGTAAAGTGGACCATTTTCCCTGGTGCGAGAGTCTATTCTTGTTTTATTCTTCTATAAGGTGGTAGGGTGGTGCTAGGTTGGTGCATGAAGTCACCAAGAGGTTCAAGCTTGTCAAAAATTTAGGGTGGTAGGGTGGCGCTAGGGTGAGTTGTAGCTCACTGGGTGTTAGGGAATCTGTTCAGTTGACTACTGAAGAATCTCAGGTGTTGGAGCGTTCATCCAGTGGGAGCTGGAGAAGAATTACTTTCTAGATTCTAGGAATTTGGAGCTTTATTTTCAATTGGAGTTGAATATTAAGAATTATTAGAAAAGCATTCAGGTGGTTTTTGTCCTGGAGAGGGTTTCCATCTTAAAAATTGTGCGCATTTGTGTTCCTTTTGTTTACTGCTATCGTTGTACAAACATTGATAATAATTGAAGATTTAATAATTCTCTAATTCAAAGGAATACTGATTCACCCCCCCTCTAAGTATTTCCAACAGTATTCACTTGGTCTTGCAGATTTTTTATTTATGCTATCTGTAAAGACATGTTTTCCATGGCATTAACTAGCTGCTTAGTGCCTCCACCTGATGTACCTGTATCTGTGGTTATTTATGAATGAATGAAAACAAGAAGGACAACTTGAAATGGAATCATGGCTTTGGTTGCTTCCTTTTTCGCTTCCTTTACTGCCTCTCTTACTTATTTTTGTTTCTCTTTTATCAGCTTCAGCATCTCATTTCCCATTTTATTGGTCTGTTCAGCTTGTTCAATGATCAAATTCATCATTTTGGCCTTCTGTGTCTCATTTTCCTCTATATCCTTTGTTAGAGGATCTTCCATTATTGGCATCTTAAGCTGCTTCCTCAAACAAACTATATCTGCATTCTTCTTTCTTACAATTGGTTCAACCACTAGTATATTTGTTGGTTCATACCAAATTTGTATCACTAAATCCTCAAGGGATATAGTCCTTGCATCTTTATCCATGGAGGAAATTTTATCCATTTTAATTTTTGATTGTGCATTGGAAAATGAAACCTGCAACTTTAATAGACTCATGTTCGTACTGGTTAATGTAGAGGAGATCATTTCTCCAGTCTTCTTAAGCATCTCCATTTGGTCTATTAGATGAATATGTTTCACATCAAACTCAAAATAAGTTTCCTTGTAATATTCTCTAGTTTTTGGTTGAGGGATCTGTGCTTCCAAGAAATAAATTTTCATTCTTCCTTTCTCTGAGTCAAAGGCTGACAAACACCTGGTCTGTGAACAAATTTTCTATTTTTAGAACTAATTGTAGGTATTGGTTTTGAGTATCCCATTATTTCTTTTGATCTCTTTGACTGTTTTATATATATTCTCCTCATCTTTCCCTGTAGTGGCAGTAGATGTAGGAGTCTGCAAACTCTACTGCTAGATTGGAATAGTGGCAAAAGATATTGAGAAAATGGTCCGGCAACGTGCTAGAGAAGAGCTTGTTGAATCTCTTATTATAATGACTATTTGTTGATCCTTCTCACTAATTTGGTCAATGTCCATGTGGAATTTGGCTCTCTTTCTGTATTTCATATTGAATTCTTTGGTTGATGTGTCAATATCCATGTCAAATTGATTATCTATTTTTCTTTTGCTTCCTAGTTCTTTCTCTAGCTCCTTTCCCTTTCCTTCTTTAGCTCCTGCAACCTTTCTTTCTTGTGGAGTTGGGGTTTGAATGATTGAGGTATAAATGACCCATTCTTCACCCTCCTGCAATGTATTTCCTACCCACTCTTCTTGATTCATGAACTGTTCTATCTCCAACCCATGTTTATGAATGTATGGTGTTGTCTTGTTCTCCACCCTTATCTTGGAGATGATCCCCAATGGGTCATAGAGCCAGGTGAAACTGTGAATGAAATTCAACTCCGTCAATATCCTATTAGCCTCCTCCCTACTACTCTTTTGTTGCAAACAAAAGGACCAATCTATGATTTTATCCTGAATTGAGAATTTTTCTTTGTATAGACGAAATGAACCTCATATGCATTTATCATTTGTCTTATGTGTTCTAAAGAAAATATCCTCTTAGAGAGGTACTTTGGTAGCCTGTAGGAGGCCAACTCACACCCATAAATTTTGATATTTGTATAATTTTGGTACAAGTACCACACTTTTGTTCTCACTTGATCTGTTAATAGCATAATCTTCTTGATTTATTGATTAACCGTTGGATCTATTGCACTTCTGAGTATATTGATGGGTGGATGCACAAATGAATCCAAAAAACTTTTGTAGGTGTAATTTTTATTCTCTTTCATTAAGAAAGTGGTCCAAAAAATGACTTATTGAGGCTGAGAGTCATCATTTAGATTTATCATCTCAAATTGAAACCTGTTGGACTGAAAATAAACAAACAAATACACCAAAACAGAAGTGTATTTGAATACCTCCTCTGTATCAAACTTCAAGAATTGGCTATGTATGGAATCAACAAGGAATTGGGCATAATTTAACATAATTGAGGGTTTAGATGATGTTGAAAGGATTTATATAAAACCTATCATAGCTTCATCAACCCACTAGTCTGTATGATATCCTAGTAAATAGGACAAGACAGTAACAATATGTTGGGTCCTATCAATAAAAATGGATGAATGATATGGAGGATTTTTTTGAGGCATTGGGGCATCAGTGGCCATGAAGAGTTCTAAGGTTTTAGCTCTGTTGGAAAAGTCAAGCTTCTGATATAACTCCCTAAGGTCTTCATAAGAGAAAGAAATTGTTTCATCCAGACTGGTGGCCTACATCATCTTCTGGATGGATTGGGCATTGATAGAAAACAAGACCTCTCCTACTGGGGTCACTACAACTCTTTGGTTGATTTCATAGCAAGCCTAAAAATTTATGATGAACTCAGGGAAACTATGGGTTTTAGGGAAAATATAATATGGAAATTTGGTTTCCCATAGGCCTATGTTATCCACTTCATCAAGAAAAATATCCTCGAGCTAGTAGTAGACATTGAATAAGTCAAAGTCAAACTCTGTATCATGTATTTTGAAATCTCTATCAGCCAGAGAAATGTGATCGAGGTCCACCTAAACATAGACCATAGGATTGAATGGATGTTCATATGGATTTTGGGGCATTATGTAATTTGTAAAAATTTTCACTATGTGCAGAGAAGAATGGGAGTAGAAAGAGAGGGGAACTTGGAAAGGGATATTCTGTCGATTAGAATGGGGAGGGAAAAATAGAGGGAGAACTATGAAAAAACTTGCAGAGCATTGCGAGTTTTCTACTGATGAACTGAGGCTTTCTTCACTGATCTTTGTTGTTAATATTTTTCAAATCGATCACCTATAATAGATGAATAGAAGGAGCATGGTAAACCTTGAAACCTGTGTTGAATTCATGTTTTAACATGTGATTGGGTGACTGTTTGGCTTGGCGTGGGGCCATTCGATAATGGCCCAACCAATTGAATATGCAATGAGTATTTGGAAGGATAATATTTGATATGATGGAAGGGATGGGTAGGTGAAGTTGGCGCAAAAGCACAGGGAAATGGTTAGTTAAATGGTCGAAGGCGTGACGGTTTAGAATGTAGTGGAAACCGCATTTCGAACAGGGGTCCCGATGGTAAGTGGTAAGGGAAAAGGGGGTGAAAAATGCTCTGGATGCACCATGTAGCAGTAGAGGTGGTAATGGATACCATCTATTTCAGACCCACACCCCCCCCCCCTCATCCTCAAAGGCTGGGGGGGGAGGGGGAAATGTTTTGTGGGTCGTCGAATGGATAGGTAAGTGCGAGGATGAGATGATAGGTGAGTGATTTTTAGTGAGATGGGATGTGTGATGCAATGGTGGGGTTGGAGATATTTAATATATGGCAGGGTATGGTTGATAACTTATGATAAGAAGTATAATGTTTAGGGGGTTAGGATATAGGGAACTATGAAGTTTGGGACCTAGGATAAAATAGAATATGAAATGAATATGTCCCAGTAGGCCTTCCAAAAAAACATGAATTCCTGAACCTAGGAACAAATACCTCTTTATCCTTTGACTTTTCCCTGTAACCATAGAAAACATAAGACCTTTAAACTGCAGTTGATAGGGAAAATTCCATGTTTCCTCCATTCTTTCTTTTCTTCACCTCTACCTACCCAAACTACACATCTAAAATTTTTTGTTCCTTTGCAGGGTGCATTTGGACTTGCAGACCCTAAAACATATTTTCTTTTAAACTTCTAACCTAACTTCTATCCTTATATTCCATTGACTCAGATTAAACTGTTGAGTCAATTCATTTCTACCTATCTACTGATAAGCCAAGATTAAATAGTTTGGAAAATATTTATTTTCTAACCTATCAACAAAAATTTAAAATTGTACAATCATGTTTAAATTGTATGATTCAACAATCCTATCTAATGATTAGTGGAATTTAAATTTGTAGCACTTTCAGTATTATTTATTTTTTGGGATTTTCTTTATTTTTATTTTTCTCTTTTTTCCTTCTTTCCTTTTCTCTATTTTTTATACCCTCTTTTCTTTCTTTCTATTTTTATTATTATTGGAAATGACTTGAATATTTAAAAACATCAATATGAAATTGCAATGACGACGAAATATCCAATCACCTTGAGATCCTATAAATCATAGGATACCAACAGTGGCTGCATCCAGGGATGGAACTTCTCCAAATGAAGTGTCAAGAACCTAAGGCAAGTAGCCTTGAATACTCTATTTTTCTGCAAAATATTCATCTAATTTCTTTTTCCTAGTTTTTATGTCTACTCATCAAACTGGGCTTAGGGCCTTCTCTTTGGGCTTTAGCCTTTTCTAATGAATTATTGAAAACTAAAATTGTAATACTATGTTATTTACAATGATGATAAACCAATCTGAATTACAAAAGAAATAATGTTTCAGCATCCTGCCATTGACAGGACCTCAAGGAAACTTTGTACCATCCAACTATTTATGAAAATAAGAATTGTTTCCCCTAAAAGAACCAATGATGTATGAATCTTGCCAAATATTGTCAAACTTTCCATGTTTTCCCTTATCTTCTCTTCTGGAATCCCATTTCAGAACTTTGTCTCCTAAATTGAAATCACTATCCTTTATTCTTTTATCAAATATCCTTTTGATATTCTCTTGAATCACTTGAGTTGTATTATACGCTTCCTCTCTAGACTGCTACAATTGAATTGTTCCATTGATCCTTCTTTGTATATCATTTGGTTAAGCTTGAATTTCATGAATAATATTCATAACTGGGACTCCTAAAGAAGGAAAAACTACACCCATTCCATAAACCAATTGATATGGAGACCTGCCAATTGACTTCTTGGTAGTAATTATATCAGCCCAAAGAGCATTGATCAAATTTTCATGCCATGATTTCTTATTATCTTCCAAGATATTTTTGATGATATTCACCAAATTTTTTTTTGAAGATTCAACCAATCCATTACTCCGAGGGTAATAGGCTATTGAATTCCCCAAAGTTATATGATACCTATGACGGAAATCAATCTTCTTCTTAGAATTAAAGGCTGCAGCATTATCTCTAATGATTTTTCTATGACAACCAAATCTAAAAAGGATGTTGGTTTCAAGGAATTTTATTATGACAGAGTCAGTGGCATTTCTGGAAGGAGTGGATTCTATCCATTTCATGAAGTAATCTTTGGTAGTGAGGATCCATTTATGTTGGCAAGAGGATGGGGGATGAATTTCTCCAATGAAGTCTAATCCGCATTGCTAGAAAGGACTCTCTACAGAAATAGGTTTCAAGGGAAAGGGTAGTAGCTTTCTCTTTCCTTCAAATATTTGACATTTGTGACAGGTAGTGACCATCTTATGAATGTCAGGAAAAAGGGTAGGCTAGTAGAAACCAACTCTCATGATATTTTTTGCAGTGCTTTTCCAATAGAGATGGCCACCACAATCACCTCCATGGAATTAATGCATAACTTTATCTGCATCATCCTTTAGTAAAAGTTTGAGCAAAATACCTCCAATACCTTTCCAATACAAAAAATTTTCCAAAATGTAGAACTTAATAGATTTCAATTTTACAAATCTTTCTTTAGTCTTGGATAAAACAAGAGGAGCATTAAAATTAAATAAAACATATAAAATTTCTACGTACCAGGGAGAATTCAGGAATGCTTCATTAATCATAGGAGTCGCCAGTTCCTCCTGATCATCTAAAGAATAGTTCATGTTAATGTCCAGTACATGAAAATTGGATTCAGTCATCAATTTGGCTAATTATTGGCTTTTAATCATTTTGGTTGTTTTGATTTCCACATCATATTCCAAGATCACAATAATCCATTTGCCTCTTTTTCCATCAGAACCATTCTTTGCTAAGATGTCTTTGACAACTACAGTGGGGACGTAAGAAGTGATATGTGAATGTATAATGTAGACTCTAAAATCCTTTAATGCCTTAACCAAAGAAAAACCCTATTTTTCCATGATATTATATTTCAATGATGCATCTCTTAATGCCTTACTAAAAAAAGATATTGGTTGTTCATGTCCTTCAATATTTTTCTGCAATAAAACAACAACAATAGTCTGTTTAGAAGCAAAAGAAAAAACCATGAAATCTTTAGTAAAATCTAGGTTGATTAGGACTGGAGCCTTTGACAATGCATGCTTGACTAAATCAAAAAATTGTTTAGCTTCTATGGTCCATTTAATTTCTAAATAATTCTTGAGCATATTGGTTATATTCCTCAAAAATTCTGTGAGGTTGGTTGTAAATCTCCTCAAAAAGTTGATTTTACCAATGAATGATTGGAGTTCTTTAAGCTTTCTAGGATAACTGATTTTTAGTATTCCTTCAATTCTACTAGGGTCAATTCTGATTCCATCTTGAGAAATAATGTGACCTAGCATTTTTCCTTCTTCAAGTGCAAACAATGTTTTGTTAGGATCCGGGGAAATTCCAAACTTTCTACATTTTTCAAAAACTCTTCTTAAACGTGTTAAATTCTCTTCATCAGTTTTACAATACACAATAATATCATCTAGATAAATTACAATAAAGTGGCCAATCTCATCAGCAAATACAATATCCATGGCCCTTTGAAAGGTAGCTCCACCATTCATTAATCGAAAGGGAATTTCACATACATGAAATTTAACATAGTTATCAATCAAGTAGGTAACTAAACTGGTACCTACTTTTTTGAGCTAGCAAAAAAACACCAGATTTTGAAAAGTGGTGATCCAGAATCACCCGTTTATTTTATTTTTTGCATATTTTTGACACTTTAATATTTTTATTTATGAAGGATTAATGTTTGTTTTAAAATGTTAGTGATTTCATGCTAATTTTGTAATGCAATGATGCAGCATCAAATTTTTTAGAGTTGTGATCTTCATGTTGGTAATAAAACATTAAAAAAAAAAAACATGACAAACAAAACTTAAATAAAAAATATATATTTAAAAACAACAAAAAAACCAATAAAAATAAAAAAATAACAAAATTAACTTGTAAAAATAAAAAATAAAAATAAAAATAAAAATAAAACAAAAAAACAAAAATTTTCGAAAATTATTTAAAAAAGGGGAAAAAAAAAACACATAATTTAAAGCAAAAAACTTGTTGATTCATTTATTGATTAAAATTTAATATTTTTGTTTTTAAATTTAATTTGTTATATTAATATTTTTTTTTTTTTTTTTTTTATAAAATTATATATATATATATATATATATATATATATATATATATATATATATATATATATATATATATATATATATATATATATATATATATTATTTTTTATAATTTAAATTTATTTTATTTTTTAATTTTAATTTTAAGTTTTAAATTTATTAAAATTTAATATATATATTTTTTTAATTTAATATTTTTTTTTTTTTTTATTTAATATATTTTTAAATTTTATTTTTTAAAATGTTTTTTATTTTTATTTTGTTTTTAAATTTCGTGTTAGTTTTTTTTTTTTTTTTGCTAAATTTTAAAATTTTTTTAATTTAAAAAAATATAATGAATTTTGTTTTTTTATTTTTTTCAATTATTTTAAAATGTTTTTTTTTCATTTTCATTTTTTTAATATTTAATATAAATTTTTATTATTCTAAAATTTTTGTTTCAACACTTTATGTTTTTGAGGTCCTTTTTGTTCAAAATTTTTGCACAAAAAAAATTGCCTTTTACTTTTATTTTTAAAAATGTCGAAATTTTACTCAAAAAAAAAACTAGATTATTCCACAATACAATTTTTCATTTTCAAGGTGGTTTTTGCACCAATAAAAATTGGATTTTACTTGCATTTTAAAAATATGTTAAAAATTGACCCCGAAAAAAAAGAAGGGTTATTCCAGAATACAACTTTTCATTTTCAAGTTGTTTTTTCATGGTTTTTTGATGTTTTTTTTTTGTTAGAGTTCCTGTTTTGAGGTAATAGTTCCTATTTCATCGGTAACTATGTTATTCCCCCGAGGAGTAGTAAAATTTGTTTTTTCTTAATCGTCAAGATGTACTAAAACTTGATTATAACCAGTAAATCCATCTACAAAGAATTCCTACTGGAACCTACTACCCTCTACAATATGTGATCCATTTTTGGTAAAAGATAATTGTCCTTAATAGATACTTTGTTAAGGTTTCTAAAGTCAATACAAAGTTTGATTTCACCTGTTTTCTTTTTAGTTGGCACAATTTTGGATACCCATTTGAAATATCTAAGTTGAACTATGATTTTTTATTCATACATCTTCTTGATTTCTTTCTCAACCAAAGGCATCAAAACATGGTTTATTCTACGTAGTTTCTGTTTGAAAGGTTTTTTATCTTCCTTCATTGGAATCTTGCATCGTATGATGCTTGTATCATAAGATTTTAAGTATTCATAGCCCCAAGAAAATACATATATAAATTCTTTGAACATGGTTATATATCTTATTTTTGTAATGATAGGAAGTGATTTTGACAGTTTGAAGATTTTGGGGTTTTGTTCAGTGCCTATATTACATTCTTCAATATTTTTTCTAGTTGGTTCCATTTTGGGTTTCTTAGCCACATCATTAAAGTCAAATAATTATTCTAAAGGGACCAATCCTCTAGGTAGAGTATTGGCTTTGAGTTGGATTACTCGAATTATTATTTTTCATGGTCTTTATGAATTTCTTTGTTATGTACAGTTTTATTGGATGGAATACTTACATCTGTATTTACATAAAAAACAATAGATTGTTTTTGTACACTATTTTGTACATCAACAAGACTAGGTCTATATTGTTGTCCTCTAATTCATCCTTATATTGTAGGAAACTTTCAATTTTTTGTCACTACCAAAAAGTTGCTAGTATCTCATGTTATTTGGCATATAAGGATGATGTTTGACCTCTATTGTGTACTGTTTGTTTGGGTGAGGTATTTTACATGTGCTTGTTGAAAAAGCTAAGCCATTCTCTAGGACATTTTGATTTCTGGAAATAAATGCTAAATCACATTCATCAAATGTTCTCAATAAATCAAGTACAATGTTTCTATAAGCTCTTAATCTGGGATGTTTTGCTGCACATTGTCTTTTTATTTGTTTTATGACTAACTCGGAATCACCATGCACCAAAATTATCTTTGCTCCTAATATTTTCAACATTTTTAATCCTAGGAGTAGGGCTTCATATTCCTCTTTGTTGTTTGTGCATGGAAAATTTAACTTATATGAATGACCTTATGCACTATTGTTTCCTACATTATACACCCAAATACCTGTCCCTAAGCCTGCATTGCCACATGAGCCATCAAAGCTCATGTTCCAAAGAGGTTCATTTTCAGGATCTAATTGTATTGTTTGCATTTGAATGTCATCATTTTATTTAAGAACATTTTTTGTATGGGTGACCTATGAATCAATGCCTCCATCATTATACAGAATAGAAGATTCAAGGTCAATGTGAACAGAGTACAGAGGGTAATTGTGTGGTTTTTGATGACTACTCACCATATACTTCATTAATATTTCCCTACACAGTCTTCTTGGTTGAAAAAACATCGGTATTATAGCATATGTCATGTCCATTTGCAGGGCCCCTTATAATTTTGCAACCCATGAGTGAGATAAAATAATTCCATACTTAGGGGGGATGTCAGTTACAACTATATCCATCAATAAAATATTTTCTGGTATCTAAGCTAGAGTGACACAAAGATATTTGATAAGACCTAGACACCTAACTTTGCTAGAATCAAAAGAATACAAATCTTTATAAGGTATAGTGATTTCAAGGCCAAGCTTCTCCATGACAACCTTTGGCATAATATTATGTGATGCACCTGAATCAAACATGGCATTATGGTGAATTTTTTCATGAATATTTAGACTGACATAAAAAGGAGGGACACCTCCTTATTGCGGTTTACCATCAACTTCTCACCCAAATAAAAATTTAGGCTGATCATCACTTAAATTAACAGTATCAATGATATCCCCTATATTTAGTACTTTTATGACTTGAGACATATACACATTCTTATTGATAAATTGAGTGAGAGGAATAGATATCTTAAATTTAGCAAGTTCACTCTCAATGCTGAATGGTGTTTGAGTTTTTACCATATTTGAAAAATTAGTGCTTTTAGCCACTACCCTTTGGGTAATTTCAGTTTTTTTTCTTGTACTAGGAATGTCTGTCTGAGCAAATTTGGTAGGAATATCAACTGTTTTCTTGGTACTATTTTCTGTGTTTTTCTTTTCTAAGTTATTTACATTTTTCTTTGAGTTTTATGTTGTTCTCTTAACATCAGATTCAGATACTTTCTTGGCAGAATTTTCTAAATTCTTTTTATTGAATTATCTAAGTTATTCCTACTTCTTAAATTGTATTTTCTGTGAACCTCCATAATATAATTCTAAAATCCCAGTTTGTAATCATCAGATTCTTCATATTCTAACTCTATTTGGGTCAGTGAAAATAATCCTTATTCTTCTTCTTGAGAAAAATAGAGTCATCTTTATTAATCCCCATTAAATTTATCTGATTTTCCTCAACTTCCTAAACTAATCCATCTTCATCAGCATAATTATCTTGGAATGGAGGCCTAATTTTCTTATCAAGACCTCTTTTCTCTCTCTGTATAATTTGAGGAGGTTTTCTTCTAGTATTCTGATTTATGTTTTGAGGAGCTAGTTGATTTTTCTGTGAATTACTCTCTCGTTTAGAATAATTCGCTCCATCATTCTCTCCATAGTCCTTACCAAATTGTTAATTTAAGAATCATAAGTAGAAGCTATAGGATCTTTTATTATAGTAACTCTCCTCTCAGTTCTCATCCTCACTCTTTTTGCTAACAAGTTGGCTTCTACACTCACAGCATCTGTTTTCATTTCTTCTAAAGTTGATGAGTCTCTCTCCCTAAGTTGATAGGCCATGTCTTTGTCAAAACCATTTAGGAATTTAACTAGGACTAACCCTTGTGGTGGTTTCATATGAGAAGGAAGTGTGTTGTATATACTGTTAAATCTAATATAGTAGTCTTGGACATTCTCTCCCGAGGATATCTTGATACTCTCATATTTTGATAAAATATGGAGAGGATTTTTCTTAATTTCCCATCTATTAATCAATGTTTAGTGAAATATAGGTAGGTCATGAATGTTATTCACAGTTAAAACCTTGAACCATTTTCTGACTTCACCCCCTAAACTCTGAGCAAACATTCCCAATTTCACGTTGTCTTCATCAATTTCTTGTAGGTCAAAAAAATCATTCATTTTATCTATATTTTGTTGGGCAATCAGAGGACCAGTCCCATCAAATTGTGGAATCTTAGATTTGTAATCCTGGGGAATAGGGGGTAAAGGTGCTGGCAACACCAATGGAGCATATCTGGCTACCATTATTGGTGTAGGTGGTGGAAGGAGGTGAACAGTGGATGAAGTAGGATACGTAGAGGTAGTGGGAGAAGTTGTTTTTGTAATTGCAATTGCATGAGGTATCTGCACTGCATTGTAATCACAAGACCCAATCTCTGTGATGTATAATGGCTGAAGTACATGATTTACCACACTATGATGGCTTAACTAATATAAACATGTGTTGAGATTCAACAAGATCATGAGCTTAGTGAAAAGAGTTTCCTTTACTAAGTGGGCCCGTATGCTATTTTTGGCGCAAAGTCTATTTTTAGACATGTCGATCATATTCTATGAGTTGCAGGATGGTATTTGTGGATGGTTGGTCAAGTTGGAAAAATATATGGACTTATATTTTTAGACATATTGGGCAGAGTCTATTTTTAGATTGCCAGTCTAAAAATAGATATGTCGAATATTATTAGCTGTTAATGATATTTGGACTCTAAACATTATCTTATTCTCTTGGAGCACTTTAGTTCAGTGCACAGATGTGGGACAGCAGCTGAGAGAAGAAATTATGCTATTCCTGAGGGTTTACTAGAGCTATTGCATGGAGGAATTCAGTTAGAACTCATGTGACAGAGTTTGGTGGAGTTGTATTTAGTTTAACTCAGTTAGACTCAGTTGAGCTAGTTGTATCTAGTCTAACTGACTGATACACTAGTGAGAGTGGAGTGAATTAATTATCTAATTAATTCACAAATAATAACTCATTAATCAACTGAAAAATACATCAGTTAACTACAGTGTATGGAATTTTCAGTGGAGACCAGTGGAGAGATAGTTGAAAGGGCAAGTGTGACTATCAGTTGTGACTATATTGATGCATTGATTGCATCCAACACTCAGTGGAAATGCCAATGATGATTGCGTGAGCAAGGATGGAGTAATTTGAACTCATTCAGATCCATTCTTTAGCAGGTATTTCATAGTAGAGGTAGGCTAGCAGGTGGCAAAGATCGGTGCATGGATTTGCAATATCGGGCCTGATTAGTGTGTAGCGATTGTATTGTACTGAGAGATTGATATGATCAGATTTGTATGAGGATTGTTACATGATCTCTATTACATATATTATATACAGATAGGTTGGGTTTTCAGATTCAGGCTTTCCCGTTAAACAACTGTGTTAATTTGTGTGATTTTTTGTTGTTTCATGTGTGCATTGCAATCTTGATTTAATTTCCGCAAATGATCAATGGTGGAATAGATTCTATATTTTGCATGAAGTTAAAATAGTGTGATATCAGGAGAATATTGGACATATAACACATAAGTAATATAATTTATACATGGTATCGGATTATTTAATCATTGGAGGATATTCCAATTATTGAAGCAGTTGAGTTTTGTGCTGGTGGAAATCGAATTTGCTGTAGTGTTTTTCTTGGTGTCGAAGTTGAGCATTCATTGAAATGTATTTAAATGGATTTCGATTGGAGTATGCCTTTGATGGGAGCTCAAATTACATAGCATGGAAGGACAGGATGGAGGCGGTGCTAGATGATAATGGGTTAAAGGAGTTCATCGATAGCGATGTTCCTAAGTCGGGTTCTAGCAATGCAGCCACCCTTGACGCATGGCAGAAGAAGGTAGCAAAGTGTCGAAGGATTCTGTTGGAAGTTGTGAAGGACCACATTGTCTCTAGAATTCATGGTAAAGCCACTCCATTCTTAATGTGGAAGCCTTTGACAGACTTGTTCCAAATTAGAAGTGACCAGAGGAAGTTGGCGCTTAAAGACAAACTCAGAAAAATAAAAATGGAGAAAGGCGATAGTATACCAAAATACCTCACGATGTTTGTTCACTGCAAGGATGAGCTGGGAAGTGTGGGGGTTACTGTTGATGAAGAAGACATGGTGATCTTGGCCCTCCTTTTCTTTCGAAGAGTTGGCATAGCTACGAAGACTCTATTAATTGATGGGAGAAACTGCCAGGATGGGAGCGACTTTGGCCAGATCTTGTGTAGGAGGAGATAAGGCAGGGTACCAGGGATGGATCTTCATCGAAGAATGAAGAAGAATAAAATCGTGCTTTGTCTTCCAAAGAAAGGAAAGGGAAGGGGCAGAAAAATCATTCTCAATCCAGTGTGAAAGGAAAGAAGCAGGATTTGTCCAAGGTGAAGTGTTTTCACTGTCACCAGCACGGGCATTTTGCCACTAATTGTCCACAGAAGAAGAAAAATAAGCAGGCTGCTGGATCTATAGTTGGAGAGGCCTTAGCCTTGTAGTTTGAGCTAGATTTTTCTTTGATCGCATGCTTGGTTTCAAGTATTATGGGATTGGTGTGGTTTCTTGACAATGGTGCGTCTTTCAATATG
Organism: Pinus albicaulis; assembly: GCA_034641835.2. Taxonomy (NCBI): domain Eukaryota; kingdom Viridiplantae; phylum Streptophyta; class Pinopsida; order Pinales; family Pinaceae; genus Pinus; species Pinus albicaulis. The sequence continues at coordinate 660,181,172 of CM076583.1, read as the reverse complement.
ACCAGAGACAAATATTTGTTTAGTGATATGGAGGAAAAGGATCTTGGAGTGCAGATCGAGATTGGAAGTGATGGTAGATATAGTGCGACTGGTATCGGGACCATTTATTTTGAGAGGGAGTCCGGTAAAACTTTCATCTTGAAGGATTTCATGCATATTCCAAGATTGAAGAAGAATCTGATCTCCGTGACGATGTTGGAAGACAAGGGTTATGATGTTGTTTTTAGCGAGGGAAAAGCATTCTTGTGCCATAAAACAACTAGTCAAAATAGGAGGATAGGGATTCAAGTTAAGAATATCTATCAGTTGCAGGTAGATGGATACGCAGAAATGGTAGGAAAAGCAGAAGGAGTGGTGAGCCAAGATGAGGGTGAATTGTGGCACAGGAGATTGGGCCATCTTCACCATGGCGCTTTGAAAATTTTGTGGTAGATTTCTACCGGGCTTCCCAAAGGTACACTTGTGCAGTCAGATCAGTGCAAGGGATGTACTTTGGGAATATTTGTGAAGACCAATTTTCATGAGAAGGATAGTCGCACCTCGATGATTCTTGAGAGAATTCACACAGAAATATGTGGACCTTTCTCAGTTACTTCAACAACAAATCACAGGTATTATGTGATATTTGTTGATGAATTTTCTCGTAAGTGTTGGATCTTCTTCATGTAGGAGAAGAGCGAGACATACTCAAAGTTCTATGAGTTTAAGGTGCTGGTTAAGAAATATTCGAGGAAGCAAGTGAAAGCTCTAATGAGAAATAATGGTGGTGAATACATATCTGGCGAATTCAAATAATTATGTAGCAAAGAAGGAATTCGAAGAGAACTCATACGCCTCATAACCCACAGAAGAATGGGGTCGTGGAGAGAAAGAATAGAATGATCGTGGGCGCTGCACAGGTGATGTTGCATGATTAGAGCCTTCCCATACACTTATGGGTTGAGCCATGCAACACTGCGGTTTATGTGAAAAACCGTTTTCCTCATAGAGTACTTGGCATGAGTACACCCGAAGAGGCATTTTTTGGTAGGAAGCCTGATATTTCTCATTTGAAGATTTTTGGCTCACCTGTTTAAATTCATGTGATGAAGGATGCCAGGAAGAAGCTAGAGCCGACCTCAGAGGTTGGGATATTTTTTGGGTACACAGAAACACCCCAAAATTATCATGTGTATTTTCTAGACAGTCGAATGACTATTGTGTGACGGGATATCAAATTTCATGAGGAGAAAGCCATGAAGTTGTCGCTTGAGAGGGAGCTACACTTACATGCAGAGGAGGAGCTACTTGCTCCTAAATATGAGCCTCAAGATGTGGATTAGCCACAAGAGGAGGTTCATGGAGTGGAAGAAACCACTCATGCAGTGCCAAACATTAAAGGGCAGAAGCGCACTACAAAAGCTGAGTGACTAAATCTTGATGCAGCGTGGAATGTAGGAGCTCCTACATCACAGCACAGACAAAGACCGTCACCTGACTGATTTACTAGATACATGGCTATGATGAACAAGTGTATCGTGACAGAACCATCCTCTTTTGAGGAAGTTGTGGAGGATCCCGCATGGGTAGATTCCATGGTGGAAGAGTATGATTTGATTGTCTGAAACAATGCATGGGAGATTGTCCCAAGGCCAGAAGGGAAATTAGTGGTAGGTTCAAGATGGATCTACATAGTGAAGCAAGCTATTGATGGGAGCATTGAGAAGTACAAGGCAAGATTTGTTGCCTGGGGCTTCTCACAGATTGAGGGGATCAACTATGAAGAAACCTTTGCACCTGTCACAAGGTATTCTTCCATATAGACCATCCTTGCTCTCTTAGTGCAGATGGGTTGGCACATTCATTAGATGGATGTGAAGAATGTGTTCCTCAACGAAATCATTGATGAGGAGGTGTAAATTGAGCAGTATGAAGGATTCGAAATCTTCAGCAGTGAGTCACATGTGTGCAGGCTCAAAAGAGCACTGTATGGGCCGAAACAAGCATCTCGTGCTTGGTACACATGGATAGACAGTTATTTCACCGGACTTGGTTTTGCAAAGAGTGAGGTGGATCCAAACCTATACCAGATTGTGGTGGAGGGTAATCTTTTGATCATTGTGCTTTATGTAGATGATTTAATACTAACGGGTGATGAAATGTTGATATAGTCATGCAAGGCAGATATTGCAAAGGAGTTCGAAATGAATGACTTAGGCCTCCTTCATTATTTCCCGGGATTGGAAATTTGGCAGCAGAATGGTGAACTGTTTGTGTCTCAAGGAAAGTATGCCTAGGAGATACTAGAGAATTTTCACATGGAAGGCTGCAAGCCTATCGACACTCCTCTTCCTAGTGGTTTGGGGAAGTAGGATGCTACATCGACAGAGGTAGTGGATTCCACTGTTTATCGATGGTTGGCTGGTTTGCTCATGTATTTAGTCAATACATGACCAGACATATGCTATGCTATGAACCAGATTTCACAAGCGATGGTGAAGCCTACCAAGCTCTTTTGGAAGGTAGGCAAGCATGTCTTGAGTTATCTCAGGGGCACATCTGGGTATGGATTGTGATACGGACAGTCGGATGAGGTGAAGCTCCATGGCTTCACGGATGCAGATCGGGTAGGAAGCCCAACAGATAGAAAGAACACATCTAGAGGGATTTTCAGTATCAGATCTACAGTAGTTTCTTGGTATAGTAAGAAACAAAGATCGGTGGCACTCAGCTCAATGGAGGCCAAGTACATGGCAGCAAGTTTGGCTACATGTGAGGTAATATGGATGAGGAAGATCCTGGTTAGTTTTTTCGGTTCTCACTTAGATCCTAGTATGATATATTGTGATAATCATAGTTGCATTAAACTCTCAGTTAATCCAGTATTTCATGATATATCTAAAAATATTAACATCCGGTACCATCATATCAGATATTGTGTGCAGCGGAAGATCATGTTTCTTTCTTAAATTCCTACGGAGGATCAGGATGCAGATATTCTGACGAAGGCGCTCACCAGGAGAAAATTTGAATACCATAGAGACAGGATCACGGTGGCAGATAATCCTTATCTTGTTGAGAGGGAGTGTTGAGATTCAACAAGATGATGAGCTTAGTGAAAATATTAGCCTTCACTAAGTGGGCCCGCAGGTTATTTTTGGCATAAATTCCATTTTTAGACTATTTCTATTTTTAGACATGTCGATCATATTCTATGAGTTGCAGGATGCTATTTGTGGATGGTTGGTCAAGTTTGAAAAATAGATGGACATATATTTTTAGACATATTGGGCGGAGTCTATTTTTAGATTGCCAATCTAAAAATAGATATGTCGAATATTATTAGCTCTTAATAATATTTGGACTCTAAACATTATCTTATTCTCTTGGAGCACTTCAGTTCAGTGCACAGATGTGGCACAATAGCTGAAAAAATGAATGATGTTATTCCTGAGGGTTTACTGGAGCTATTGCATGAAGGACTTCAGTTATAACTCATGTGACAGAGTTTGGTGGAGTTGGAGAAGTAGTTGGTGGAGTTGTTTTTAGTTTAACTCAGTTAGACTCAGTTGAGCTAGTTGTATCTAGCCTAATTGATTGATACACTAGTGAGAGTGAAGTGAATTAATTAGTTAATTAATTCACAAATAATAACTCATTAATCAACTGAACAATACATCAGTTAACTACAGTGCATGGCAGTTTCAGTGGAGACCAGTGGAGAGAAAGGTGAAAGGGCAAGTGTGACTATTAGTTGTGACTATAGTGATGCATTGATTGCATCTAACACTCAGTGGAGATGTCAATGAGGATTTCATGAGAAATGTTGGAGTAATTCGAACTCATTTAGAGCCATTATTCAGCAGGGATTGTGCAGTAGAGGCAGGCTAGTAAGTGGCAAACATCGGTTCATGGATTTGCAAGATCGGGCCTGATTAGTGTGTAGAGATTGTATTGTACTGAGAGCTTGATATGATCAGCTTTGTATGAGTATTGTTACATGATCTCTATGACATATATTATATACATATATTTGGGGTTTTCAGCTTCAGGCTTTCCGATTAAACAACTGTGTTAATGAGTGTGAATTTTAATTGTTTCATGTGTGCATTGCAACCTTGATTTAATTTCGGCAAATGATCAATGGTGGAATAGATTTTTTATTTTGCATGAAGTTAAAATAGTGTGAGATCAGGAGAATCTTGGACATATAACAGACAAGTTATATAATTTCTACAACATGTTTATACACTAAAAGGAAAAGACCCTCTAGTGGATGTTTTTGAGGAATGCCTTATAAAAATACCTAGACATCTGTTTCTAGCAGAGGTTCCTAAAGGAGGTTGGCAGGTGAAGGTTTTTGTAGATGTATTTCATCTGGTGCTCCTATCAGTGTTCAACGCACTGGTGTGTTCAACACGAGAAATCACTGGTTTGGTTAAAACATTGACACACCGAACACCATGCGCTCTGAACACACTTGACCGGTGCATTGTATTTCTGTAGTGCACCGGTACTTTACATAACTTCCTCACCAATGCCTCATAAAAAGCGTGTGAAAGCCAAAACCGCCTAGGTTGCCCTTAAATGCACCAGGTCACCAACACACCGAATCACCCAGAAATCCCTGCGCACCAGCATAGGGTTAAATAAATAAAAAGTTAAGGCCAAAAAACCACACAAAACATAGGCACACCAAACACCGTGCGCTCCTAACACACCCACCCAGTGCTTCATATTCCTGTAGAGTACTGGTTCCTTATAGATATTCTACACTAGTGCTTCAGAAAACATGTGCGAAAATAGAAACCACCTAGTGTGGAATAAATAAAATGCACTGGGATGCCCATAAACCCCACACACCAGCAGAGGGTTAAATAAAAAAACATTACGGCCAAAAAACTACACAAAACATTGGCACACTAGAAACTGTGTGCTCTATACACACCCGTCTGGTGCCTTATCTTAAGGAACCACACTGGTGCATGTCAAATCATTAGCACCGGTGCCCCATAGAAAGTGCGCAAAAAAAGATATTTCCCGGGGTAGAATAACGGAAATGCACCGGGGAACCTATAAACTCCGCGCACCGGAAGAGGGTTAAAGAAAAAAAAATTACAGCCAAAAAACTGCATAAAACATTGGCTCACTAGACACCGTTACCAGTGCGTCATATTGCGTTACAACTATGCTACACCAGTGCCTCATAAAAGTGCGAAAAAATAGAAACCACCCAGGGCGACATAGTGAAAATGCACCGGTACGCCAGCAAAAACCACATGCACCGGAACAGGGTTAAATAAAAAAAATTACGGCCAAAAAATTCCATCTTTCACTTTTGTCAGTGCTACAGAGCTCTCAAGCACTGGTGCAATTTATCCTTGTTTGAGCCGCCCTGACATCCGTGCTGCCATTGCACCCATTTCACACATTGCTATTGTGCATTGCCACCAATCTCCAACTTGAATTTTATAAAACGGTGGACAAATTTTATTTTGCAAATTATACAACCAATATACCTCCTCGACAGGTAAATGTACATGTATTTTTCTTGTTTTTCCATAATTAAGCCTTTTATTGGATTAAAATTTCAAAAAACCTTAAAATTAGCCATTAACAAAAAAAAAAGTTATTTTTCATGTGGTGTGCTCGAGCCGTTCGGCTCGCATCAGTTTGAGGTGTTGCCTATAAATTTTCAGGCCACACCGCCATTGGTGCTAACGATATTTGTATCGGTTTCGGGGTGGTACTGATAGGCGCACCATGTTATTTTAAAAAAATTTAAAAAGTGCGGTGTGGTCGTTTACCAGGCCGCACCGTTGAGAATGTGGTATCGCAGAAACTCGGTGTGTTGATGGAATTATCCACCCCGAGGCGCGTAATGTTGTCAGCACATCACATACCAAAATTTGGCATTGTTAAAGGTTTGGCCTAGTAAACCGGTGCTAAGGGTGTCTGCACCGGTTCCGGGGCAATACCAAAAACGTACCGTGTTATTTTAAATTTTTTTAAAAAGAGCAGTGCAGACAGTTACTTGGTTGTACTGTTGATCTAGTTGAATAGTGGTGATGCAGTGCATTGACCAAAAACCGCCTCGGGACATCTATTTTTTTCAGTGCAACACTTACCTTATTTTCTTACATCAACCATGCGGCCTTTTAAAATACCGCACCGATGACTATGTATGGTGGCAGGAGGGTGGTGCGCTGACTTAGCTATATGCCACCAGGCATATAATGTAGTCAACACACTTCCCTTCTGACACCACACGTATTCAATGGTGCAATAAAAACATTTTCTGGAGCACTGCCCCTAGTGCACTAAATATCATTAGGTGCACTGTTCCCTGTGTGCTTTGTTGAAAGAATCATCAGGACTGGTGCGTGACTATGTTTTTGGCGCACCGACTGTTGTTTTATTTATTTTTCAAAAAATATTTATATATGTATATTTATAAATGCATGTGTCATTTAATAAAAAAATTGTGTTTAATATGTCAATCATTTAGAGATGTGAAAGGAGAGAAGAGTGGCAACAACAACAACAACAACAGGTGGAATAGTATAACATGGTTCGCCTGTGGGAGGAAAGAAAGAGGGAGAGAGATGCATACCCTCACCCTATTACAACAGTGATGCAGGGGCTCCTAAGGAAGGTAGGCCTCCTCAAGTTCTATGAGGAGGCTACTTCCCTAAATTACCATAGTTTGTTTTTTAGACATCTTATCCAAAGGTGGAATGCCCAGCAACAGGCTTTCCAGGTTGGTATCAACCAGTGGTACATGGCCACTGAGGAGGATATATATTTTATTACAGGGCTATCGAGGAAAGGGGTGTATTTTCCCTTGTTCCCTGAGATTCCAGTTGGCTTTGTTGCAGGGAATCAATTAGTTTACTCCTAGAGATACATTGGAGAAAATTTAGTATCTCCTGTAGATTTTTGGGTCATTGGAGGGCAGTTATGTCTTGGTGTGTTTGGTCATGAGGAGGTCTAGTGTCTCTCACTTATCATTTCAACCATTTTTCACAACAATAGTGATGGCCAATGCATTAGTTGCTTGCTTTTATATTATGTTGATTCTTTAGTACAACAGCGACGACTTGTCAGGTGGTCTGCCATTTTTTGGCGGTAGTTCTGTACACCATTAGATAGATGTCGTGCTCATGCACAAGGAAGGGTCAACTTCGCTTCTTCTTTAGAGCTTTTTTTTTAGCTTTTGAGAGGTTTAAAAAGACGAGTTTTCTTCGACAGCCTCATAGTTCAATTACTGAGGCACGTATGCACATGTGGGGGTAGATGATTCCGAAGAGGGAGGAGACTATGTTTCCAACGAGGATATCAGATGATGCACTGGAGTTGCTAGCCAATGTTGATGAGTATCCCTTCATTATGGTCCCCTGTCCTTATGCGGGGTTGGACTGGCGAGGGTGTGCCAACATCCTCTTCACAGATGATGAGCCACCAGATGATAGAGGTAATATTACTATTTTATTTAAATTAATTCTAACATGTTCTTTAACCTTTTTTTATTAAATTGTGTAATGAAATTGTCTAATTATTGTTCTGTACTTGTATATATTTTGCAGACATTGGCTCTTTCGATGGCAAGGAGATTCCACCACCACCACATGATCCAGGTGTGGATCCTGATGACGATGAGGGTATGTCAGATGCCGAGGATCATCAGGAGGCCGGTGCAGAGAGACCTGCTCCTGTTGGTGCACCAGTGCCCGATCGACTTAGTGATGCTAGATACAGGATTGAGTTGGGAAACCAACTCATTGCATTGATTGTTGAGGCGGGAATTAGGCCTGCTCATTACAGAGACATAGAGGTCGATGATAGGCTATTACGGATGATGTGGAGAGGCATGTCGCGTGACATGTATAGCCTGATGTGGCATGTCATAGGAGTTAAAAAAGATTTTATGTGACTGACAAGGATTGTTGCACGTTACGATCGAGCTGCAGCAATTGATGGACATTCTACGAGGCACAGCATACCATCATCTCATGATCGTTCACCTCGCACCACGTGAGATGAGCATGAGCCTCCACTAGCATCTAGCAACAGTCATCATGGAGATGAGGATGGACCATCGACCACGTCCAATTAGCAGTCTGCAGCACCCATTAGTACTCATGATTATGAGGAGGCAGCATTGACTCATGAGCAGGCCTCCACTATTACTGATATTGATTTTGTACTACCACCAGCTGATCCATGACATTTATATCAAAATTATGTATTTTTAACATTATTCAGTTATATATATATGGTCCATGTATTTTATGTTCATGTTGTAGTTGTACTTAATTTAAATATTGGTGATCATCATGATGTGTATGTTGTTAGGTCATGTTAGATATGTTCATTTAATGTGCAGCTTGCAGATAGATGTGTATGTGATAGCATGAGTTATTTGACATGAGATGTATATTTGATGTTTTTGTTGTGATGATGTTGATATATAATGTTAATTGTGTTATGTTAGATGATCATGATCGCGATGATGCAATTAGCGATTTTGAATGTGTTTTTTAGTCAAATATGATGTTTGTACGATGGTTACCATGAACGTGATGTTTATTAATTAATTTAATATTAAATGATCATGATATTGTAAAATTGTAATATTTGTAATTCTAATTGTATTTAAAATTCTAAAATTGTAAATGTAATGGTATATATGTAAATCTGTAAAATTTTAATTGTAATTGTAATTTTTTAATTCGTAAAATTGTAATTGTATATATGTAAAATTCTAAAATTGTAATTGTAATTGTACGTGAAATTGTAAAATTGTAATTCTAATTCTAATTCTAATTCTAATTCTAATTGAAATTGTATATAAAATATTTGTAAAATTTTAATTGTATTAATGTGAAATGAATTTATTAAAATTTATAAATTTGTAAATTTGTAAATTTTAAATAATTGTAAAATAATAAATCTAGAATAATATGATTTATTGTAACATAATAAAGTTTAGAAAATAATGCAAATAAATTCCTATACTTTAGAATTATCATTATTTTATTATGATTTTAGATACAAAAAAAAGAATTAATTTATACAGTACGCCATTGTTTTTGAGATCAACATAATTGCAAATTATCAAGTGAATTATTGATTTTAACATTAACACAATGCAAATTACCAATTAATTCAAAATGCATATTATATTAATATTTTGAAAAACCCCCCTGGATGTGGGTGTATAGACGGGCATTCAATTTGATGGGATAGGGTGGGGCAAGGTGGAATGACACCTGCCTACCCAGGACATGGTGGATATTTGGTTTATGTTCGATGGATCCTTGCCTTTAAGTTGCGTAGAGTTCAAAGGCATCGTTTTAAATGGTTCAGGTTCTCATTTCATGTCCTCCGCTCTGGTTCATGCCTCCGCATGCTCCAGCATGATGAAGAACTCAGCTCTCTTTAATGTATCAATTATGGTGGGTGCTTCTCGATGCGAGAGAGGGAAAGATAAATTGAAGCGTGGCAATGGGCTTTCTGTGGAGCCGCTACAGTTGAACTACGTGCATTTCTATCTGGCCTCTGGCCTCAATTCTGGTTTCTGTATGTATGGTGTCGGCTATATGCCTCTGGCCTCTCGCTTTGGTATTTTAGTGGAGATGCCTCCGTTGTACCTCTGGCATTTCATTCAGGCCTCTGGCTTTTATTCGAATAGTTCTTGCCCTGTCACCGCTGTTGCTCAACCTCAATTTGTTCTCGCAGTGGTCATCTCCTCTATGCCTCGTCTGAGCCACAGAATGCGATGCCGCAGGGGCGGCACCAGAGGTCGTCCATTGCGCCCGCCTTCCAGCCTGCCTTCCGACTCGCCTTCCCTCTCCAGTGATGTCTTTGTCGGCCACTACCCTCGCACCCGTAGTGGGAGAGGGAGTTTTCTTGATACCAGCCACTGTTTGGGATCCCTTGCTCCCCGACCTCCTGCCACCCATCCTTCTCCCACAACTGGCTCCGCGCTCTTCACCTTCAACTGTTCTCCAAACCACCCAAGGATAACCGCTCACATTACAGTGGTCTTCTATGAGGAAGCCCAGTTGGGGGAGCCAAGCTCTCAACCAGTCGGCCTTGGCTCTGACAATGCACAGAATTTGAACTTCCAAATGGGGATCGACAATGCGTCAATGCAGGCTCCGGATGTTCAAGCTCGTAGCACTCCTGATGTTGTGATGGCGTTGGTTGATCTAGGTCCTTCCGAATTCAAAGCTGCTCTTGCCAGGGATATGCTCGCTGCAGGTTGGTGCCGTATAGTTGAAGAGCCTCCAGATGATTAGTTTTCTCAATTTTCTCACTATGGTCTTGCTATCTTACCTTGCGGCCCCTACAATTGGGCATGTTTCTGTTCAAACTGCTATGTGGAATTTTGTTTATTTTTGTTCATTTTTTGAACTATGCAAACTCTGCAACATCAAGATGATTATAACTTGCGCCCCTGCATGGGTTTTGGCAAATTGTTCAAGATTGGTTTCCCTATCACTGGGTAGTCTCGATATGTGTTTATCTTGAAAATTCTGCCTTTCACCAGGGCACTAGTTTTTACTATGATCACAATGTAATTTTACTCTCTTTGTTAATAGATCAATCTTATTTAAAAAAAATAAAAAAAAATTGAAAAACCCATCTTAAAAAGTATAAATATTGATGAAATAACACATGTACCATATCACTCTCAGTTCTCATGAGCACCCTCATTATCTTCTAGCTCGCATGGAATGATAACATTATTATTCTCAAAAATATGTTTTGATCTAGGGTCATGTGTCAATACGAACCACCAATCCCTATCCAACACATCTGGGTAAAAAAACACCTGGTTGCATTTTTTAAGGAAAACATAGGGCTCCTTAGCTTCATCCCACATCTTTCTAGATTTGACACATATCATCTTACAATCACAATCTTCCTTTAAATTATTCTGATCAAAGGTGTCCCACTGCTTGCACCTAAAAATAGCACATTGGAAAGAAGAAAAATCCACTTCAATGATCTCTTGTATCTTTCTGACGTAACCTAACATCCCTCATACTAGGTTTTGATCATGGTGGCTAGATCGATTAGATTGACTGAAATTGACTTGCACACCATAGTCTTGTGTGATTTTTCCAGTATTGGCATTTTCTATGCGAAAATGGTGTCCATATGCCCACATAGATGGGAACAAATGCACCTATTATAAGAAATTTAAAAAAATCAGAGTGCCATGTGTCTTATAAATAATAATCCAATAGTTAAAATATGAAATTTAGATGTCTTAATATAATTTTCAAATTTACATATATATTAAAAATATTATTACCGATTTTTTTCACCCAATCCCTACGTTTAGCGCATCCTCTTCAGCACGTGGTTAACGACCAATAGCACCATATTTCTCTCTGAATTGGTCAGCAACCCAACTGTTGGGGCATATTTTTTGCATATTTTCTTTTAAATGATCGAGATAAGGGACACTTCTACCATTCAACCATCTAAATTCTTTCCTGTCACTATCCCATTTCATCCTATTTTGTTCGTACATTAAGACCCAGGGTTGTGTCACTTTAGAATTGTAAAGAACAAATTTATTGATTTCTTCAATTTATGCATTCGATGATGAAATTAAACCAAAATTATATAGTACTTAGAGATCAAAATATATATTATATCGAATTTCAACATGAATATTAATTACTTTTTGTAAATTTGAAAAATTATAAGTCGCTTACTCTTTATCAAGTGCCTTTTTTCCCCTCGTTTGGATCACTCTCCTTCTCTTTTTTCTTCATCCATTTCATCATCCAAAATCACTGCACCTAGTCTGTTGTCGATCTGATTGATGTACTCACCGGCATACTAGAAAGAATAATATGATATGTACCCCTCTACCATAGACCCCTCGATTTTTTCCCTTTTTCAAACAAAACCTTTCAATTTGTTCATGTACCTGTTTAAGAAGAGCATGCAACGACAAGAAATAACCCCAAATAATTCAACCTCATCTACTAGGTGGATTAGAAGATGAACCTATAAGTACATGAAACTCTTCGGCAGTTCCTTCTCAAACATACAAACAATCTCAACTATCTCTTGATGCCACTGTGGAATGCTAGCCACATGAATCTCCTTTGATGTGATCCAACGTAAAAATGGAGATAATTTAGATATGGCACATCCTAGTTCTTGAGGGAATTCATGTTTGACATACCCATGCATTAAAAAAGGATAATGACACTGCAAAGTTATATACGTGTGCAATAATATACAAAATTAGTTATGTTTTACGATCCCTGCATGGGATAAAATTTATTAATATAACAAATAATAAAATCATGCATTTGACATTATATGTACTCTTAGAATATTAAAATGGTCATGTGATTTCAACCCCGAAAAATGGTCATCCACCATGAAGCAACATCGTAGTGAAGACCCGTATGAAGTTGGCACCCTCACATCCATTATAACTTCCCTTGCCAAATATATATCATATTTTTTAAAAATCCATGGGATATCACCTTCTTTGAAAAACCATGAATTAGATGGACCAGCGCCTGCCTCTGATCCCATACTTTCTAATCATCTTGGCCAATGTTTCTTTTTAGTTTTTGAAGTAATAAGATCTTTCCTAACAACCAATGTGTCACTTTTTTCGATGATATGTGCCTCCATAAAGAAGATGAAATTTTTTAAATATATGCATGGGATCTAATAATTGGGAAATATTAAGATGCTCTTAATATGGGAGGTCATAGAATATAGATTTCCTTTTCATCCCAATGGGAAATTTCATAACATAGGTGTCAAAGAAATCTGAATCATCGAGCATAGGCTCCCCATTTGAATCGAATATTTCTACGAAATCCTTCTTCTTCTCTCTCTCATATTCTCTAAGGCATTCAACTGGTTTCATTATAGGAGGCCTTTGGGTTCTCTCTCCTTTACCATTGAAAGAAAATGTTTCTCTTCTGTAAGGGTGTTCTTATGGTAGGAATACCCTAGAGCAATCATACACTGGATTTCGTAGGTCCTTGGACCATCTAGCTTTCAGAGAAGTTCCATAACATTTACATCCAAAATACCATTTTGTTACAAGACCTGTGAGATTATATTTGTATACATTAATTAATATGCACGGCACGTTAAAGAATATCATGACGATCAGAAGAAATATTACAATGAATTAAATAACTAATATGTGAAAGAATATTGTTAAATATATAAACAAATCAATAAATTAAACATGTAATTTAATAGAGCAAACTCCTAAGCCTAGATAATCATGTGTCATGTAAGCACATATTCCATACAACATAAAACTCCTCTATGCTGCGATGGGTCTTGATACATCGTATACACTTATCCCAGCTCAGAATTCCTTCAATTCATCTACCAATGGTTGTAAGTAGACATCCATATTCTTCAGTTGTATTCTACGAGGGACTATGAGGGCCAACATAAGATGTTCATTCTTCACAGACAACCATGGGGGATATTGTTATTGATCACTACTATAGGAAAAATAGAATATTTGGTGTTTTGGAGGGAATATTGGTTAACGCCATCCATGGCTATGCTGAGTCGTAGACTTCGTACTTCATCCTTGAATTTTTTGGGCCATGTATCCTCTATATGCTTCATGGCTATTGAATCAGCTGGTATTCACATAACTCCCAACTCACTTCTATGTGAGGCATGCCATCCCTGCAACATAGCTAATTCTTTGCAACGAAAGTGCCTTTGAATCCTTCGGATTATAGGCATGTGCCTCAATATCTTAAAAGGAGGTCCAGTACGTGATTTACCCTTCTTTTTTTATTTATCATACCTATCATGCCCACATTTCAGACACATCTCTTTGTCTGCATATTCTCTTATTTATAGAATACAATCATTTGGACATGTATGATATGATATGTACTCAACACCCAAAATTTTCAACAATTTCTTTGCCTCTTCACAGCTACTGGGAAAGAAATTATCACTTGGAAGAACATTATCTTTGAATAACCTGTAGTTGGTGATCATGGAAAAATATATTAATAAATGTATATTAATGTCGATATAATTATTAACGTTCATAAAATTTACCATTTTGTAATGTTCATTGCAGTGTAATAATTATATTTCAAATTTATATAAGGGAGTACTTTATGGTAAATTACCTCAAAATTTCTGAGAGACATGCATTCTATAAGCCAAAATTTGCTTTCAAGTTGTACAGTAACATCGCTGTCCCGAACTAGGTAGAATTTTACTGACCTCTAGGTCCAAAGAGAGGGTTGGTGGAAGAAAATTTAAGGCTTTCGAAAATGGTGTCAGCGATATGAGCATCATCCCCTAGCTGATCATCATTTTGGAATGAATCTAACAACATTGTCTCCATCGAAGTCGTATCCCTTAAGTAATCATCCATACCATCCTCTATTTGATTGCGTCCATTGCCAGCTTATGAAGAACTGCTATTGTTGTAGTCATTCCTAATTGGTGAATCTAGACGTAGCAGGAATCGAATCGGTGGTTGATTCAACATTCTTGGTATTGTTCCTCTCTCGATTTGACATTGTCTTGGGGTGCAACGGAAGATGGTAGGTAGGTCGTTCATCATCACTAGAATCCTAATAATTAAAAAATAATAATTTTGAACATGATTAGCATAAAATATATGATATCAATTAATAACCACGTTGACAATATTGCATGATTATAAATTGGTTTGACGTTGAAATAATTACATTTTAATCAGTATAAATACCAAAAAATTATAATTATAGTTACCATCATTGTCCCGAGATCGTGTCTAGAAGATGCAATATTGTTACAATTGGCAAGGTAAAGCCGCTATGCATTTTCATCTACCAAATGCGCCTTCTAGGTACGCAGCTCTGGATAAGAACTTCCAACGCTTTGGATCAGTTTGAATATTTTGTGCATCCGAACTCGATGCTAAATCTGCATGAACCTACAAATTTGTATACATTATAAATTTAATTAAGTTGTGCATGATTGACTGCATAGATAAAAAAACATAAATTCAATTAGATAGTGAAAAAATAAAACAAATCTGAAGTAAATATTATGTCTCCAGATGGATATGGAGAACTCTGTGATGGACTTTGAGAAATATTATGGAACAAGATGGGTTTTGAAGAATTTTCCATTCCATATAATATATGATATTTTCTCCCTGCATTTGAGCAAAACAACAATAAATTTTGGTGCAAAAACCTAAATGTAATTTCAGTGCGTAATGTACAGATAACCACACCAGTGCATTTTAGGTATTGCACAATGGTGTTGTTTTATAACCTGACACACCAGGGTAGTTCGATTAAGGGATGCACCGGTAAACGAATAGTCGCAAATAAAAAAAAGCACAACCCTATTTTATTTAAGTGAAAAAAAATGGTAAATTGAAAAATGGGCAGAAAAATATTTTTGAAAATCCAATTTCATAAAACATTTATTTAAATACTAAACCCTTTTCATTATTTCACTATTTTTGCAAAAAAAATTGGCCAGAGATTTTAAGGATACATACCTGGAGCAAACAGAGCACAAGAGCACTATGGTGTAGGGAAATACGTTCGAATAGAAGTATTCAGACAATCGAAATCCCAAACCTTTGGTGATTCAAACCTTGTACCATAGAATTTCAAATGATGTGAGTAAAGTTTTTCTTTTTTGTACTTTTTTCCTGTAGTTTTTTTTATTCAGTAAAAGAAGAAATCAAAGTCTATTGTTTTTTTTTACTTTTTCTGTAGTTTTTTTATGATCTAAAATAACAAAACCAAATATTATTTCTTTTTTTATTTTTCTATAGTTCTTTTACCTTTTCTGCAATTTTCAGAAACAAAATAAAAAAAAATCCATTTTTAGAAACAAAAACCTTAGATTCCTTTTGTTTCTGCCCTTTCTTCTCCCTCTTTATGTAATTTCAGAATTAGGGCTTTTCAATTTAGATTTATAGGGTTTGTATAGTCATAAGACATCTAACTCGCGAGACAACTTGCATAGTCACATCCCAATCCATGTTGGCCCTTGTGTCAATATAAAAAAAAAACAATTTTTTTTTCGTTGGTGCACCCTATGTAAAATAGCGCACCGGTGCGCTTTGTTATACCAGCACACCATGAAAGTACACTGATAAAAAATTAAAAAAGTAAAACAAAATATGTTTTTATCAGTGCACCATATGTAACATATGGCACCAGTGCACTATTTCATTATGCGCACCGCAAACATGTTGTTTTGCAAAAAAAAACCATTTTAGAAACAAATCCTACATTCTTTTTGTTTCTGCCCTTTCTTCTCCCTCTTTCTGTGATTTCAGAACTAGGGCTTTTCAATTTATATTTATAGGGTTTGTATTACTAAATATAAGCTTAAGACATCCAAGCCCCAAGGGATAGCTCAACTGGTCTGAGCCAGACGTGGGTCCTCTCCGTAATCAGGGAGGTCATGGGTTCGATTCTGAATTTGAGTCCCTTGGGGTCAGGCGCCGTAATCAGTGCCGACGGTTTATCACGCGTACCATCCAGATATTCTGGGGAAGTGCGCCCGGTTTCTCCACGAGTTTATTCCTTAGAAAAAAAAATAAGCTTAAGACATCCAACCCATGGGAGGACCTACATAATCAGATCCCAATCAATGTCGGCCCTTGTGTAAATTAATTAATTAAATTTTTTTTTGGTGTGCCCTGTGTATCTGAGCGCATCGGTGCACTTTATTATCACAATGCACCACGAAATTACTGTGATAAAAAATTTGAAAAAATATTTTTTCTCAGTGTGCTATTTCATTATGGCACACTGCGAACATTTTATTTCGAAAAAAAACTTTCAAAAAATACAAACCTTACATTCTTCTTGTTTCTACACTTCCTTCTCTCTCTTTTTGTGATTTTAGAATTAGGGCTTTTCAATTTAGATTTATAGGGTTTTTATTGCTAAATATAGACCTAAGACATCCAACCGACGGGATCATTAGCATAATCAGATCCCAATCCATGTGGGCCCTTGCATGAATTAAAAAAAATAAAAAAATTTATCGATGCACCTAGAGTCACATAGCGCACCGGTGCTTTGTATTGTACAAGCGCACAGCATAAGTAATGTGATAAAAAAATTAATAAACAATTTTTTTTTTATCGGTGCGCCATATGTAAAATATGGCACCAGTTTATGCTACAAAAACTAACAATGGATGATTTTTATTATTTTATCATGGTTAACCAATGCGATGATTGACATGTAACACGCCAGTGTGCCTTGTTGACATAGAGCACCGTACAGTCTATTATACTGTTTTTGTGGTGAGTTTGGAAGACACCCATGCACTGTTGTCAGTGCGTACACCATGAAAGGTGAACCGACTTCTTGAGATTTTTTTTTACTTGAAAAGTTGAAAATTTCTTTATAAATATATTAATGAATGATATGGTACAGGTTTGAGATTGATAAAGAAATGACTGACAAGAGATCAAGTAACAAAAATACTGATAACACATCAAGAAAAGAAAAAAAGGAAAGTTCTTTGTAAATTCTTTATAAAAAATATTATTTTTGAACTATATGTAAATTTAAATAATACGTATTATTTATTGTGTATCATGCAGAGCCACAAAATGATGAAGCTCAATAATATTATTTCTGATCTAGCACCAAAAGAGTGTAAAATCTTGACGGAAAAATTGCAAAAGGATGAATCGGGTGAATGAAAAAATACTATCAATCCAATATGAGTTTCTTTTTTTAGTTTTCGTTATTAATATAATTAAAATTATTAGATAACATGTGTGAATCATTCTATTAATTCACATGTGTTTAATGTTCTATAGGGACCAACAACTCAGAAAAGAAATTTTTTTCTAAGAAAAGAAAAGAAATAGAACATGCAAATGAAAATGAATTGCTCCTTAGCTCATCTGGAGTGGTGTTGGGGGTTAAGGAAAGGGGGAAAAACAATTACAAAAGTTTGAGGGATTTAGTGGAATGAATGTATAGAAGTTATTTCCACTTACAATACAAAAACCAATCCAATGATTTCAAGAACCAAATTTTATGTAAACTAGAGGAAGAGTTTCCAAAGTATTCGTCAATGAGACATGTAAAACTTTTAATAGCAAAAACGTGCAACAACAAAAAAGAAGGAATGAAAAAGTAATATTCCTTTAAATGTTTGTCTATAATTATTTATAAATATTACTTTTGTTATACTTACTTTTCATATATCAATATAAAAATTAAATAGTTTATTCTCATGTTACATTTTCAGGAAGATTATGAAAATCTCAAAAGATGAATGAGCTGATATCAGAAATATGCCAGTATGAATGTCCAAAAAGGTGTAGAAGGAGATGGTCAAAGAAATGGAAAAAATTTCATCGCGGGAGGAGCCATCTCAGCAACAACATGCTTCAAATGTAATATGTAATCATTGAATTTTTCGATCATTAGGTACAATAAATAAGCAATTGAGCATTAAATATTAATTTTCAAGTATTTTCTTGTAGAAAAGAAAAGAAAATGGAACCCATTCAGCACATAAAATAGGACGACAAGGAATAAAAGGATTGATATCTAAGTTTGTGAGTAATTATTACTTCCTTATAACAACTTAACTAGATTTCATTTTTGTATTTTTTAGGTTGTTTTACAAAATTCATCATTGAATGTCTTTAAACATGTGCTAACATACAACGAAGAACCATCAGAGGAATTGATTGAAATTGGGTTAAATATGGGTTGTGAGTATATGTTGGCATAATAGAAAGACTCATATGATATGTACCCCTCTACCATAGACCCCTCGAGTTTTTCCCTTTTTAGAACAAAACCTTTCAATTTCTTCATGTACCTCTTTAAGAAGAGCATGCAACGACAAGAAAAAACCCCAACTAATTCAACCTCATCTAGCAGGTGGATTAGAAGATGGACCTGTAAGTACATGAAACTCGTCGGCAGTTCCTTCTCAAACATACAAACAATCTCAACTATCTCTTGATGCCACTGTGGAATGCTAGCCACATGAATATCCTTTGATGTGATCCAACGTAAAATGGAGATAATTTAGATATGGCATGTCCTAGTTCTTGAGGGAATTCATGTTTGACATACCCATGCATTAACAAAGGATAATGACACTGCAAAGTTATAAACGTGTGGAATAATATACAAAATTAGTTATGTTTTACGATCCCTGCATGGGATAAAATTTATTAATATAAAAATAATAAAATCATGCATTTGACATTATACGTACTCTTATAATATTCAAATGGTCATGTGATTTCAACCCCGAAAAATGGTCATCCACCATGAAGCAACACCTTAGTGAAGACCCGTGTGAAGTTGGCACCCTCACGTCCATTATAACTTCCCTTGCCAGAGATATATCATCTTTTTTTTAAATCCATGGGATATCACCTTATTTGAAAAACCAGGAATTAGATGGGCCAGCGCCTGCCTCTGATCCCATACTTTCTAATCGTCTTGGCCAATGTTTCTTTTTAGTTTTTGAAGTAATAAGATCTTTCCTAACAGTCAATGTGTCACTTTTTTCGATGATATGTGCCGCCATAAAGAAGATGAAACATTTTTAAATATATGCATGGGATCTAATAATTGGTCAATATTAAGATGCTCCTAATATGGGAGGTCATAGAAGATATATTTACTTTTCATCCCAATGGGAAATTTCTCAACATAGGTCTCAAAGAAATTTGGATCATCGAGCATAGGCTCCCCATTTGAATCGAATATTTCTACGAAATCATTCTCCTTCTCTCTCTCATATTCTCTAAGGCATTCAACTGGTGTCATTATTGGAGGCCTTTGGGTTCTCTCTTGTTTACCGTTGAAAGAAAATGTTTCTCTTCTGTAAGGGTGTTCTTCTCGTAGGAATACCCTGGATCAATCATACACTGGCTTTCTTAGGTCCTTGGACCATCTAGCTTTCATAGAAGGTCCACAACATTTACATTAAAAATACCCTTTTTTTACAATACCTGCGAGATTATATTTGTATACATTAATTAATATGCATGGCAGGTTAAATAATAGCATGAAGATCAGAACAAATATTACAACAAATTAATTAACTAATATGTGAAAGAATATTGTTAAATATATAAACAAATCAAGAAATTAAACATGTAATTTACCAGAGAAAACTCCTAATCCTAGATAATCATTTGTCGTGTAAGAACATATGCCATACAATGTAAAACTCCTCTCTGCTGCGATGGGCCTTGATAAATCATATACATTTATCCCATCCCATAATTTCTTCAATCCATCTATTAGTGGTTATAAGTAGACATCCATATTCTTCACTTGTCTTCTACCAGGGACTATGAGAGCCAACATAAGATGTTCATTATTCACAAACAACCATGGGGGGATATTGTTATTGATCACTACTACAAGCCAAATAGAATATTTGGTTTTTTGGAGGGAATATGGGTTTATGCCATCCATGGCTATGCTGAGTCATAGACTTCGTGCTTAATCCTTGAATTTTTCGGGCCATGTATCCTCTATATGCTTCACGTCTATTGAATCAGCTGGGATTTGCATAACTCCCAAATAACTTCTATGTGAGGCATGTCATCCCTGCAACATAGCTAATTATTTGAAACGAAAGAGCCTTTGAATCCTTCGGATTATAGGCATGTTCCTTAATATCTTAAAAGGAGGACCAGTATGTGATTTACCCTTATTTTTTGATTTATCATCCTGTCATGCCCACATTTATCAATCCTTTGGGGAGGATGTCATAGGTTTTGGTCAATATAGAGGGTGTTAAGGTGATGGCAGACTTTGAATTCATACAAATTTTCGATGATATTGATCCCTATCCTGCACTGCTAGGAATGGACTAGGCCACTGAAATGGATGGCGACATCAATCTGAATAAAAGAAGAATGGATTTGAAAGCAATGGAGTCAGGGTAATCATTCCTGTAGATCCTACAGAAGGCCAAAGATAGACTAAAGCTATGCACGTTGAGGATCAGATTGATCAAATCTATAAGCTGACCTTGCGTGAAGAAGACTGGATTAATCCAACATTAGATGGAAATGTTAAGTGGGAGAAGGATAACTCTTGTTTTTCAGACTCTGATGAAGAACTAAAAAATTGGCAGAACCAATTGCATGAGGTATCTGAATTGAATTGTAATTGCATGACCTGATCTCTGTGATGTATAATGGCTGAAGTACATTATTTACCGCACTATGATGGCCTAACTAATATAAACATGTTTATACATTACAAGGAAAATACCCTATAGTAGATGTTTTTGAGGAACCCCTTATAAAAATACCCTAGACATCTATTTCTAGCGAATGTTCCTAGAGGAGGTCGGTGGGCAGAGGTTTTTGCAAATGTATTTCATCTGGTGCTCCTATCAGTGTTCAACGCACCAGTGCATTCAACACAAGAAAGCACCAGTGCGGTTAAAAAATTGACACCCCGGACACCATGCACCCCATACACACTTGCGCAAGGTGTTGTATTTCTGTAGTGCACTGGTACTTTACATAAATTCTACACCGGCACCTCATAAAAAGCACGTGAAAACCAAAACTGCCTAGGTCGCCCTTAAACACACCAAGTCGCCAATGCATGAGGTCACCCTGAAATCCCCGCGCACCAGAATATGGTTAAATAAATAAAAAGTTACGGCCAAAAAACCACACAAAGCATAGGTACACCGGACACTGTGTGCTCCTAATACACTTGCATGGTGCGTCATATTCCTGTAGAGTACTAGTTCCTTATAGCTCTTCCGCACTAGTGCTTCAGAAAATGTGTTCGAAAATAGAAACTACCTGGTGTGGAATAAATAAAATGCACCAGGGTGCCCATAAACCCCACGCACTGGCAGAGGGTTAAATAAAAAAAATTACAGCAAAAAAACTACACAAAACATTGGCACACCAGAAACCGTGCACTCCGTACACACCCGCCTGGTGCCTTATCTTAAGGAACCGCATCAGTGCATGTCAAATTATCAGCACCGGTGCCTCATAAAAATCATGCAAAAAAAGAAACCTCCTGGGGTGGAATGATGGAAACGCACCGTGGAACCTATAAACTCCGCACACTGGAAGAGGGTTAAATAAAAAGAAATTACGGCCAAAAAACCACACAAAAAATTGGCTCACCAGACACCATGCCCGGTGCATCATATTACTATAGAGCACTGGTGTGTTACAACTATGCCACACCAGTGCCTCGTAAAAGTGCACGATAAATAGAAACTGCCCCGGGCACTATAGTGCAAACGCACTGGTACGCCAGTAAAAACCACATGCACCGGAACATGATTAAATAAAAAAAATATTACGACCAAAAAATTGCATCTTTCACTTTTCTTAGTGCTACAGAGCTCTCAAGCACTGGTGCAAGTTATCCTTGTTTGAGCCGCCTTGACATTCGTGCTCCCATTGCACCCATTGCACGCATTGCTGCTATGCATTGCCACGAATCTCCAGCTTGAATTTTGTAAAACAGTGAAATATTTACTTTTGCAAATTATACAGCCAATATGCCTCCTTGATAGGTGAATGTACATGTATTTTTCTAATTTTTCGATAATTAATCATTTTAGTGGATTAGAATTTCAAAAAACCTTAAAATTAACCATCAACCAAAAAAAAAAAATTGTCGCACGGTGCGCTCAAGCCGTTCGGCTCGCACCGGTTTGTTGTGCTACTTGTAAATTTACAGGCTGCACCGCCACTGGTGCTAACGGTATCCGCACCGATTTTGGGATGGTGCCAATAGGTGCACCGTGTTATTTTAAATTGTTTTGAAAAGTGCGGTGTGGTCATTTACTAGGTTGCACCGTTGAGAATGTGGTATTGCGGCAACTCGGTGCGTTGATGGAATTATCCACCATGGGGCGCGTAATGTTGTCAGCACATCGCATACCGAAATCTGACATTATCAACGGTTCAGAATGGTAAACCGGTGCAAAGGGTATCCGCACTAGTTCTGGGGCAATAGTAAAGGTGCACCGTGTTATTTTAATTTTTTTTTAAAAGAGTGGTGTGGTCAGTCACCTGGCCATACTGTTGACCTAGTTGAATAGTGGTGATGCAGTACGTTGACTGAAATAACCGCCTCGGGATGGCTATTTTTTTCACTGCACGACTTACCTTATTTTCTTGCGTCAACGGTATGGCCTTTTAAAATACCGCACCAATGACTATGTACGGTGGCAAGAGGGCGGTAAGCTGACTTAGCTATATGCCCCAGGGCATATAGTGTAGTTATCGCACTGCCCTCCTGACACCACTCGTAGTCAACGGTGCGATAAAAGCATTTTCTGGAGCACTTCCCCTGGTGCACTGAATATAATTAGGTGCACCATCACCGGTGCACTCTATTGAAAGACTCACCAGGACTGGTGCGTGACTGTGTCTTTCGTGCACTGATTGTTGTTTTATTTATTTTTCAAAAAATATTTATATATGTATATTTCTAAATACATGTGCCATTTAATAAAAAAAGATTGTTTAATATGTCAATCATTGAGAGACGTGAAAGGAGAGAAGAGGGGCAACAACAACAACAGGCGGAAAAATATAACATGGTTCACCTGTGGGAGGCAAGAAAGAGGGAGAGAGATGCATACCCTCACCCCATTAAAGAAGTGACACAGGGGCTCCTAAAGCAGGTAGGCCTCCTCAAGTTCTATGAGGAGGCTAATTCCCTAAAGTCCCATAGTTTGTTTTTGAGACATCTTATCCCAAGGTGTAATTCCAAGCAACAGGATTTTCGGGTTGGTATCAACTAGTGGTACATGCCCACTGAGGAGGAACAGGGCTATCAAGGAGAGGGGTGGATTTTTCCTCGTTCCCCGAGGTTCTAACTGGCTTTGTAGCAGGGAGTCAGTTAGTTTACTCCTAGAGATACATTGGAGAAAATTTAGTATCTCCTCCAGATTTTTGGGTCCCTGGAGGGCAGTTACGTATTGGTGTGTTTGGTTGTGAGGAGGTCTAGTGTCTCTCACTTATCGTTTCGACCATTTTTCACAACACCAGTGATGGGAAATGCATTAGTTCCTTGCTTTTATATTATGTTGATTCTTTAGTACAACAGACATGACTTGTGAGATGGTCTGCCATTTTTTTGCGGAAGTTCTGTACAACATTAGATAGATGTTGTGCTCATGCACAAGGGCGGGTCAACTTCCCTTTTTCTTCAAAGCTTTTTTGTTTATTTTTTGAGAGGTTTCCAAGGCAATTTTTCTTCGACAGATTCGTAGGTCGATTACTAAGGCACGTATGCACATGTGGGGGCAGATGATTCCCAAGAGGGAGGATACTCTGTTTCTAGCGAGGATATCAGATGATGCACTGGAGTTGCTAGCTAGTGTTGATGAGTATCCCATCATTATGGTCCCTTGTCCTTAAGCGGGGTTGGACTGGCGAGGCTGTACCAACATCCTCTTCACAGCTGATGAGCCACAAGATGATAGAGGTAATATTACTATTTTATTTAAATTTATTCTAACATGTTCTTTAACTTGTTTTTATTAAATTATGTAATGAGATTGTTTGATTATTGTTGTGTACTTGTATATATTTTGCAGACATTTCTCTTTTGATGGCGAGGAGATTCTGCCACCACCACATGATCCAGGTGTGGATCCTGATGACGATGAGGGCATGCCAGATGTCGAGGATCGCCAAGAGGCTGGTGCAGAGAGACATGCTTCTGCTAGTGCGTCAGTGCATAGTTGACTTAGTGATGCTAGATACAGGATGGTGTTGGGCGACCAACCCATTGCATTGATTTTTGAGGCGAGCATCAAGCTGGCTCATTACAGAGAAATAGAGGCTGATGATAGGCTATTACGCATGTGGAGATGTATGCCGCGTGACATGTATAGCCTGATGCAGCATGTCGTAGGAGTTACGAAAACGTTTATGCGATTGACGAGGATTGTTTCACATTATGATCGAGACGTAGCACATGATGGACAGTCTGCGAGGCGCAGCGTATCATCATCTGATGATCATTCACCTTGTGCCGCACGAGATGAGCATGAGCCTCCACTAGCATCTAGCAGCAGTCATCATGGAGATGAGGCTGGACCATTAGCCACGTCCAGTTAGCAGCCTGCAGCACCCAGTAGTACTCATGAGCATGAGCAGGCATCATTGACTCATGAGTAGGCCTCCACTATTATTGATATTGATGTTGTACTACCACCAGCTGATCCATGACATTTATATTACAATTGTATATTTTTAAAATTATTTAGTTATATATATGGTCCATGTATTTTATGTTCATGTTGAAGTTGTACTTAATTTACATGTTGTTGATCATCATAATCTATAGTTAGGTCATGTTAGATATGTTCATTTAATGTGCAGCTTGCAAATAGATGTGTATGTGATAGCATGAGTTATTTGACATGAGATGCATATTTGATGTTTTTGTTGTGATGATGTTAATATATAATGTTAATTGTGTTTTGTTAGATGATCATGATCACGATGATGGAGTTAGCGATTTTGAATGTGTTTTTTAGTCAAATATGATGTTTGTATGATGGTTATCATGAACGTGATGTTTATTAATTAATTTAATACTAAATTATCAAGATATTATAAAATTTTAATATTTGTAATTCTAATTGTATTTAAAATTTTAGAATTGTAAATGTAATGGTATATATGTAAATCTGTAAAATTTTAATTGTAATTGTAATTTTTTAATTTGCAAAAATTGTAATTATATATATGTAAAATTCTAAAATTGTAATTGTAATTGTAATTATACGTGAAATTGTAAAATTGTAATTGTAATTATAATTGTAATTATAATTATAATTATAATTATAATTCTATGTCAGATATTTGTAAAATTTTAATTGTACTAATGTGAAATGAATTTATTAAAAATTTTAAATTTGTAAATTTGTAAATTTTAAATAATTGTAAAATAATAAATCTAGAATAATATGATTTATTGTAACATAATAAAGTTTAGAAAAATAATGCAAATAAATTCCTGTACTTTAGAATTATCATTATTTTATTATGATATTAGATACCAAAAAAAGAATTAATTTATATAGTACGCCATTGTTTTTGAGATCAACATAATTGCAAATTATCAAGTGAATTATTGATTTTAACATTAACACAATGTAAATTACCAATTAATTCAAAATACATATTATATTAATATTTCGAAAAACCCATCTTAAAAAGTATAAATATTGATGAAATAACACATGTAACATATCACTCTCGGTTCTCATGATCACCCTCATTATCTTCTAGCTTGCAGGTATGATAACACTATTGTTCTCAAAAATATTTTTTGATATAGGGTCATGTGTCAATACGAACCACCAATCCCTATCCAACACATCTGGGTAAAAAAACACCTGGTTGCAGTGTTTAGGGAAAACATAGGTCTCCTTAGCTTCATCACACATCTTTCTAGAGTTGACACATATCATCCTACTATCATGATCTTCCTTTACATTATTCCGATCAAAGGTGTCCCACCACTTTCACCTAAAAATAACACATTGGAAAGAAGAAAAATCCACTTCAATGATCTCTTGTATCTTTCCGACGTAACCTAATGTCTCTCATACTAGGTTTTGATCATGGTGGCTGGATCGGCTAGATTGATCAAACTCAACTTCCACTCCACAGTCTTGTGTGATTTTTCCAGTATCAACATTTTTTGTGCAAAAATGGTGTCCATATGCCCACATAGATGGGAACAAATGAACCTATTATAAAAAAATTTAAAAAATCATAGTGTCATGTGTCTTATAAATAATAATCCAATAGTTAAAATATGAAATGTAGATGTCTTAATATAAGTTTAAAATTTACATATAAATTAAAAATATTATTACTGAGTTGCTACACCCAATCCCTATGTTTAGCGCATCCTCTTCAGCACGTGGGTAATGACCGGTAGCACCGTATTTCTCTCTGACTAGGTCAGCAACCCAACTGTTGGGGCATATTTTTGGCATATTTTCTTTTAAATGATTGGGATAAGGAACACTTCTACCATTCAACCATTTGAATTCTTTCTTGTCACTATCCCATTTCATCCTATTTTGTTCGTACATTGCGAGCCAGGGTTGTGTCGCTTCAGAATTGTAAAGAAAAAATTTATTGATTGCTTCAATTTCTGCACTCGCTGATGAAATCAAACCAACATTATATAGTACTTAGAGATCAAAATATACATTATATTGAAGTTCAACATGAATATTAATCAATTTTTGTAAATTTGAAAAATTATAAGTCGCTTACTCTTTATTAGGCGCTTTTTTCCACTCGTTTGGAACAACTCTCCTTCTCTTTTGTCTTCATCCATTTCATCGTCCCAATTCACCACACCTGGTCTATTGTCGATCTACTTGATTTACTCACTGGTATAATAGAAATACTAATACGATATGTACCCCTCTGCCATAGACCCCTCGGGTTTTTCCCTTTGTCCAACAAAACCTTTCAATTTCTTCATGTACCTCTCTAAGAAGAACATCCAACGACAAGGAACAACCCCAACTAACTCAACGTCATCTACTAGGTGGTTGGAAGATGAACCTGTAAGTCCATGAAACTCGTTGGCAGTTCCTTCTCAAACATACAAACAATCTCAACTATCTCTTGATGCCACCGTGGAATGCTAGCCACATGAATCTCCTTTGACGTGATCCAACGTACAAATGCAGATAATTTAGATATGGCATGTCTTAGTTCTTGAGGGAATTCATGTTTCACACACCCATGCACGAAAAAAGGATAATGACACGGCAAAGTTATAAATGCGTGCAATAATATAAAAAATTAGTTATGTTTTATGATCCCCGCATGGGATAAAATTTATTAATATAATAATAAAATCACGCTTTTGACAAGATACATAATCTTAGAAGATTCAAATAGTCGTGCGAGTTCAACCCCAACAAATTGTCATCCATGGTGAAGCAACGCCGTAGTGAAGACCTGTATGAAGTTGGAACCCTCACATCCATTATAACTTCCTTTTCCAAATATATATCATATTTTTTTTAAATCCATGGGGTATCACCTTCTTTGAAAAACCATGAATTAGAGGGACCAGTGCCTACCTCTGATCCCATACTTTATAATCGTCTTGGCCAATGTTTCTTTATAGTTTTTGAAGTAATAAGATATTTCCTGACAGTCGATGTGTCGCTTATTTTTGATGATATGTGCGTTCATAAAGAATATGAAATATTTTTAAATATATGCATGGGATCTAATAAGTGGGAAATATTAATATACTCCCAATATGGGAGGTCATAGAAGATAGATTTACTTTTCATCCCAATGGGAAATTTCTTAACATAGGTGTTGAATAAATATGGATCATCGAACATAGGTTCCCCATTTGAATCGAATATCTCTAGGAAATCCTTCTCCTTCTCTCTCTCATATGCTCTAAGGCATTCAGCTGGTTTCATTATAGGAGGCCTTTGGGTTCTCTCTCGTTTACCATTGAAAGCAAATGCTGGTCTTCTGTAAGGTTGTTCTTATGGTAGGAATACCCTGGAGCAATCATACACTGGCTTTCGTAGGTCCTTGGACCATCTAGCTTTCAGAGAAGTTCCATAACATTTACATCCAAAATACCCTTTTTTTACAAGACCTGCGAGATTATATTTGTATACATTAATTAATAAGCATGGCATGTTAAAGAATATCATAAAGATCAGAAGAAATATTACAACGAATTAAATAACTAATATGTGAAAGAATATTGTTACATATATAAACAAATCAATAAATTAAACATGTAATATAATAGAGAAAAATCCTCAGCCTGGATAATCATGTGTCATGTAAGCACATATGCCATACAACATAAAATTTCTCTATGCTGTGATGGGTCTTGATACATCGTATACATTTATCCCATCCCATAATTCCTTCAATTCATCTACCAATGGTTGTAAGTAGACATCCATATTCTTCACTTGTCTTCTACGAGGGACTATGAGGGCCAACATAAAATGTTCATTATTCACAGATAACCATGGGGGATATTGTTATTGATCGCTACTATAGGAAAAATAGAATAGTTGGTGTTTTGGAGGGAATATGGGTTGACGCCATCCATGGCTATGCTGAGTCATAGACTTCGTACTTCATCCTTGAATTTTTTGGGCTATGTATCCTCTATATGCTTCATGGCTATTGAATCAACTGGGATTCACATAACTCCCAACTCACTTCTACGTGAGGCATGCCATCCTTGCAAATTTGCTAATTATTTTCAACGAAAGTGCCTTTGAATCCTTCGGATTATAGGCATGTGCCTCAATATCTTAAAAGGAGGTCCAGTACGTGATTTACCCTTCTTTTTTTATTTATCATACCTGTCATGCCCACATTTCAGACACATATCTTTGTCTTCATATTCTCCTATTTATAGAATACAATCATTTGGACATGCATGATATGATATGTACTCAACACCCAAAATTTTCAACAATTTCTTTGCCTCTTCGCAGCTACCGAGAAAGACATTATCACTTGGAAGAACCTTAGCTTTGAATAACCTGTAGTTGGTGATCATGGAAAAATATATTAATAAATTTATATTAATGTCGATATAATTATTAACATTCATAAAATTTACCATTTTGTAGAGTTCATTGCAGTGTAATAATTATATTTCAAATTTATATAAGGGAGTACTTTATGGTAAATTACCTCAAAAGTTCCAAGAAACATGCATTCTACAAGCCAAAATTTTCTTTCAAGTTGTACAGTAACATCGCTGTCCCAAAATAGGTAGACTTTTACTGACCTCTAGGTCCAAAGAGAGGGTTGGTGGAAAAAAATTTAAGGCTTTCGAAAATGGTGTCAGCGATATGAGCATCATCCCCTAGCTGATCATCATTTTGGAATGCATCTAACAAAATTGTCTCCATGGAAGTCATATCCCTTAAGTAATCATCCATACCATCCTCTATTTGATTGCGTCCATTGATAGCTTATGAAGAACTACTCTTGTTGTAGTCATTCCTAATTGGTGAATCTAGACGTAGCGGGAATTGAATCGGTGGTTGATTCAACATTCTTGGTATCGTTCCTCTCAGATTTTTTCTCTTAATCTAGTATTCTCTCGATTTGACATTGTCTTGGGGTGCAACGGAAGATGGTAGGTAGGTCGTTCATCATCGCTAGAATCCTAATAATTAAAAAATAATATTTTTGAACATGATTAGTATAAAATATATGATATCAGTTAGTAACCACGTTGACAATATTGCATGATTATAAATTGGTTTGACGTTGAAATAATTACATTTTAATCAGTATAAATACCAAACAGTTATAATTATAGTTACCATCATTGTCTCGAGATCATGGCTAGAATATGCAATATTGTTATAATTGGCAGGGTGATGCCGCTGTGCATCTTCATCTACCAAATGCGCCTTTTAGGTACGCAGCTCTTGATAATAACTTCCAACGTTTTGGAGTAGTTTGAATATTTTGTGCATAGGAACTCGATGCTAAATCTGCATGAACCTACAAATTTGTATACATTATAAATTTAATTAAGTTGTGCATGATTGAATGCATGGATAAAAAACATAAATTCAATTAGATAGTGAAAAAATAAAACAAATCTGAAGTAAATATTATGTCTCCAGATGGATATGGAGAACTCTGTGATGGACTTTGAGAAATATTATGGAACAAAATGGGTTTTGAAGAATTTTCCATTCCATATAATATATGATATTTTCTCCCTGCATTTGAGCAAAACAACAAAAAATTTTGGTGCAAAAACCTAAATGTAATTTCAGTGCGTAATGTACAGATAACCACACCGGTGCCTTTTTGGTATTGCACACTGGTTCCGTTTTATAACCTAACACACCGGGGTGGTTCGATTAAGGGATGCACCGGTAAACGAATAGCCGCAAATTAAAAAAGCGCAACCCTATTTTCTTTAAGTGAAAAAAAATGGTAAATTGAAAAATTGGCAGAAAAATATTTTCGAAAATCTAATTTCATAAAACATTTATTTAAATACTAAACCCTTTTCATTATTTCACTATTTTTGCAAAAAAAATTGGCCAGAGATTTTAAGGATACATACCTGGAGCAAACAAAGCACAAGAGCACTGTCGAGCAGGGAAATACGTTCGAATAGAAGTATTCAGACAATCGAAATTCCAAACCTTTGTTGATTCAAACCTTGTACCATAGAATTTCAAATGATGTGAGTAAATTTTTTCTTTTTTTGTACTTTTTTCTCTAGTTTTTTTTATGCAGTAAAAGAAGAAATCAAAGTCTATTGTTTTTTTTTTAGTTTTTCTATAGTTTTTTTATGATGTAAAATAAAAAAACCAAATATTATTGTTTTCTTTTTCTTTTTCTACAGTTTTTTTACCTTTTCTGCAGTTTTCAGAAACAAAATTAAAAAAATCCATTTTTAGAAACAAAAACCTTAGATTCTTTTTGTTTCTGCCCTTTCTTCTCCCTCTTTCTGTAATTTCAGAATTAGGGCTTTTCAATTTAGATTTATATGGTTTGTATATTCATAAGACATCTAACCCACGAGACAACTTGCATAGTCACCTCCCAATCCATGTTGGCCCTTGCGTCAATCTAAAAAAAAAAAAAAAAATTTCATTGGTGCGCCCTGTGTAAAATAGCACACCGGTGCGCTTTGTTATACCAGCACACCACGAAATTACACTGATAAAAAATTAAAAAAATAAAACAAAATATGTTTTTATCAGTGCACCATATGTAACATATAGCACCAGTGCACTATTTCATTATGCGCACCGCAAACGTGTTGTTTTGCAAAAAATAACATTTTAGAAACAAGCCCTACATTCCTTTTGTTTCTACCCTTTCTTCTCCCTCTTTCTGTGATTTCAGAATTAGGGCTTTTCAATTTATATTTATAGGGTTTGTATTGCTAAATATAAGCCTAAGACATCCAACCCATGGGAGGACCTACATATTCAGATCCCAATCCATGTCGGCCCTTGCGTAAATTAATTAATTAATTTTTTTTTCGGTGTTCCCTGTGTATCTGAGTGCATTGGTGATCTTTATTATCCCAGTGCACCATGAAAGTAATGTGATAAAAAAATAGAAAAAATATTTTTTCTCAGTGCGCTATTTCATTATGGCGCACTGCGAATGTTCTGTTTCAAAAAAAAAAACTTTCAAAAAATACAAACCTTACATTCTTCTTGTTTCTACCCTTCCTTCTCTCTCTTTTTGTGATTTTAGAATTAGAGCTTTTAAATTTAGATTTATAGGGTTTTTATTGCTAAATATAGACCTAGGACATCCAACCGACGGGATGATTAGCATAGTTGGATCCCAATCCATGTGGGGCCTTGAATGAATTAAAAAAAAACAGATTTTTTTTATCGATGCACCTAGAGTAACATAGCGCACCGGTGCTTTGTATTGTACAAGTGCACTACATAAGTAATGTGATAAAAAATTAATAAACAATTTTCTTTTTATCGGTGCGCCATATGTAAAATATGGCACCAGTTTATGCTAAAAAAAACTAACAATGGACGATTTTTATTATTTTATCATGGTTCAATGATGCAGTGATTGACATGTAACACACTGGTGCGCCTTGTTTACATAGAGCATCGTACGGTCTATTATACTATTTTTGCGGTGCGTTTGGAAGACACCCATGCACCGGCGTAGGTGCGTACACCATGAAAGGTGCACCGGCTTCTTGAGATTTTTTTTTACTTGAAAAGTTGAAAATTTATTTATAAATATATTAATGAATGATATGGTACATGTTTGATATTGATAAAGAAATGACTGACAAGAGATCAAGTAAAAAAAATACTGATAACACATCAAGAAAAGAAAAAAAGGCAAGTTCTTTGTAAATTCTTTATAAAAAATATTATTTTTGAACTATATGTAAATTTAACTAATATGTATTATTTATTGTGTATCATGCAGAGCCACAATAGGATGAATCGGGTGAATGAAAAAATACTGTCAATCCAATATGAGTTTCTTTTTTTAGTTTTCATTATTAATAAAATTAAAATTATTAGATAACATGTGTGAAGCAGTCTATTAATTCACATATGTTTAATGTTCTACAGGGACCAACAACTCAGAAAAGGAATTTTGTTCTAAGAAAAGAAAAAAAATAGAACATGCAAATGAAAATGAATTGCTCCTTAGCTCATCTCGAGTGGTGTTGGGGGTTAACAAAAGGGGGAAAAACTTTTACAAAAGTTTGAGGGATTTAGTGGAACGAATGTACAGATGTTATTTCCACTTACAATACAAAAACCAATCCAATTATTTCAAGAACCAAATTTTATCTAAACTATAGGAAGAGTTTCCAAAGAATTGGTCAATGAGACATGTCAGACTTTTAATAGCAAAAATGTACAACAAAAAAATAGAAGGAATGAAAAAGTAATATTTCTTTAGATGTTTGTCTAGAATTATTTATAAATATCACTTTTGTTATACTTACTTTTAATATATCAATATAAAAATTAAATAGTTTATTCTCATGTTACATTTTCAGGAAGATTATGAAAATATGAAAAGATGAACGAGCTAATATCAGAAATATGCCAGTAGGAATGTCCAAAAAGGTGTAGAAGGAGATGGTCACAGAAATGGAAAAAAATTCATCACGGGAGGAGCCATCTCAACAACAACATGCTTCAAATGTAATATGTAATCATTGAATTTTTCGATCATTAGGTACAATAAATAAGCAATTTAGCATTAAATATTAATTTTCAAGTATTTTCTTGTAGAAAAGAAAAGAAAATGGAACCCATTCAGCACATAAAATAGGACGACAAGGAATAAAAGGATTGATATCTAAGTTTGTGAGTAATTATTACTTCCTTATAACAATTGAACTAGATTTCATTTTTGTATTTTTTAGGTTGTTTTACAAAACTCATCATTGAATGTCTTCAAACAGGTGCTAACATACAAAGAAGAACCATCAGAAGAATTGATTGAAATTGGGTTAAATATAAATTGTGAGTATATGTTGGCATAATAGAAAGACTCATATGATATGTACCCCTCTACCATAGACCCCTCGAGTTTTTCCCTTTTTCGAACAAAACCTTTCAATTTCTTCATGTACCTTTTTAATAAGAGCATGCAATGACAAGAAACAACCCCAACTAATTCAACCTCATCTACCAGGTGGATTAGAATATGAATCTGTAAGTACATGAAACTCGTCGGCAGTTCCTTCTCAAACATACAAACAATCTCAACTATCTCTTGATGCCACTATGGAATGCTAGCCACATGAATCTCCTTTGACGTTATTGTACGTAAAAATGGAGATAAGTTAGATATGGCACATCCTAGTTCTTGAGGGAATTCATGTTTGACATACCCATGCATTAACAAAGGATAATGACACTGCAAAGTTATAAACATGTGCAATAATATAAAAAATTAGTTATGTTTTACGATCCTTGCATGGGATAAAATTTATTAATATAAAAAATAATAAAATCATGCATTTGACATTATACGTACTCTTAGAATATTCAAATGGTCATGTGATTTCAACCCCAACAAATGGTTATCCACCATGAAGCAGCACCGTAGTGAAGACCCGTATGAAGTTGGCACCCTCACATCCATTATAACCTCCCTTGCCAAAGATATATCATTTTTTTTTAAATCCATGGGATATCACCTTCTTTGAAAAACCACGAATTAGATGGACCAGCGCCTGCCTATGATCCCATAATTTCTAATCGTCTTGGCCAATGTTTCTTTTTAGTTTTTGAAGTAATAAGATCTTTCCTAACAGCCAATGTGTCACTTTTTTCGATGATATGTGCCTCCATAAAGAAGATGAAACATTTTTAAATATATGCATGGGATCTAATAATTGGGCAATATTAAGATGCTCCTAATATGGGAGGTGATAGAAGATATATTTCCTTTTCATCCCAATGGGAAATTTCTCAACATAGGTGTCGTAGAAATCTGGATCATCGAGCATAGGCTCCCCATTTGAATCGAATATTTCTATGAAATAATTCTCCTTCTCTCTCTCATATTCTCTAAGGCATTCAACTGGTGTCATTATTGGAGGCCTTTGGCTTCGCTCTTGTTTACCGTTGAAAGAAAATGTCGCTCTTCTATAAGGGTGTTATTCTAGTAGGAATCCCCTGGAGCAATCATACATAGGATTTCTTAGGTCCTTGGACCATCTAGCTTTCAGTGAAGGTCCACAAAATTTACATCAAAAATACCCTTTTGTTACAAGACCTGTGAGATTATATTTGTATACATTAATTAATATGCATGGCAGGTTAAAGAATATTATGAAGATCAGAACAAATATTACAACAAATTAATTAACTAATATGTGAAATAATATTGTTACATATATAAACAAATCAATAAATTAAACATGTAATTTACCAGAGAATACTCCTAATCCTGGATAATCATGTGTCGTGTAAGCACATATGCCATACAATGTAAAACTCCTCCCTGCTGCGATGGGCCTTGATACATCATATACATTTATCCCATCCCGTAATTTCTTCAATCCATCTACTAGTGGTTATAAGTAGACATCCATATTCTTCACTTGTCTTCTACCAGGGACTATGAGAGCCAACATAAGATGTTCATTCTTCACGAAAAACCATGGGGGGGTATTATTATTGATCACTACTATAGGGCAAATAGAAGGTTTTTTGGAGGGAATATGGGTTGATGCCATCCATGGCTATGCTGAGTCATAGACTTCGTGCTTCATCCTTGAATTTTTCGGGCCATGTATCCTCTATATGCTTCACGGCTATTGAATCAGCTGGGATTCGCATAACTCCCAACTCACTTCTATGTGAGGCATGCCATCCCTACAACATAGCTAATTATTTGAAATTAAAGAGCCTTTGAATCCTTCGGATTATAGGCATGTTCCTCAATATCTTAAAAGGAGGACCAGTACATGATTTACCCTTATTTTTTGATTTATCATCCTGTCATGCCCACATTTATCAATCCTTTAGGGAGGATGTGATAGGTTTTGGTCAATATAGAGGGTGTTAAGGTGATGGCAGACTTTGAAGTCATATAATTTTTCGATGATATTGATCCCTATCCCGCACTGCTAGGAATGGACTAGGCCATTGAAATGGATGGCGACATCAATCTGAATAAAAGAAGAATGGAATTTAAAGCAATGGAGTCAGGGTAATCATTCCTCTAGATCCTACAAAAGGCCAAAGATAGACTAAACCTGTGCACATTGAGGATCATATTGATCAAATCTATAAGTTGACCTTGCCTAAAGAAGACTGGATTAATCCAACATCAGATGGAAATATTAAGTGGGAGAAGGATAACTCTTGTTTTTCAGACTCTGATGAAGAACTAAAAAATTGGCAGAACCAATTGCATGAGGTATCTGCATTGCATTGTAATTGCATGACCTGATCTCTGTGATGCATAATGGCTAAAGTACATTATTTACCGCACTATGATGGCCTAACTGATATAAACATGTTTATACACTACAAGGAAAATACCATATAGCAAATGTTTTTGAGGAACCCCTTATAAAAATACCCTAGACATCTGTTTCTAACAAAGTTTCCTAGAGGAGGTCAGTGGGCGAAGGTTTTTCCAGATGTATTTCATCTGGTGCTCCTATCAGTGTTCAACGCACCATTTCATTCAACAGAAGAAAGCACCAGTGCGGTTAAAAAATTGACACCCCGGACACCGTGCACCCCATACACACCCATCCAAGGTGTTGTATTTCTGTAGCGCACTGGTACTTTACATAAATTCTGCACCGGCCTGTCATAAAAAGCACGCGAAAACCAAAACCGCCTAGCTCACCCTTAAACACACCAAGTCGCCAATGCACGAGATCACCCTGAAATCCCCGCGCACCGGCATAGGGTTAAATAAATAAAAAGTTACGGCCAAAAAACCACACAAAGCATAGGTACACCAGACACTGTGTGCTCCTAATACACCTGCTTGGTGCGTCATATTCCTGTAGAGTACTAGTTCCTTATATCTCTTCTGCACCGGTGCTTCAGAAAATGTGTGCGAAAATAGAAACTGCCCGGTGTGGAATAAATAAAATGCACCAGGCTGCCCATAAACCCCGTGCACCGGCAGAGGGTTATATAAAAAAAATTACAGCCAAAAAACTACACAAAACATTGGCCCATCAGAAATCGTGTGCTCCGTACACACTCGCACGGTGCCTTATCCTAAGGAACCGCATCGGTGCATGTCAAATTATCAGCACCGGTGCCTCATAAAAAGCACGCAAAAAAAGAAACCACCTGGGGTGGAATGACGGAAACGCACCGTGGAACCTATAAACTCCGCACACTGGAAGAGGGTTAAATATAAAAGATTACAGCCAAAAAACCACACAAAACATTGGCTCACCGGACACCATGCCCAGTGCATCATATTACTATAGAGCACTGGTGTGTTACAACTACGCCGCACCAGTGCCTCGTAAAAGTGCACGAAAAATAGAAACTGCGCGGGCCAGTATAGTGCAAACGCACCGGTACGCTAGTAAAAACCACACGCACCGGAACAGGGTTAAATAAAAAAATATTACAGCCAAAAAATAGCATTTTTCACTTTTGTTAGTGCTACAGAGCTCTCAAGAACTGGTGCAAGTTATCCTTGTTTGAGCCGCCCTGACATCCGTGCTCCCATTGCACCCATTGCATGCATTGCTGCTATGCATTGCCACGAATCTTCAACTTGAATTTTGTAAAACGGTGACATATTTACTTTTGCAAATTCTATAGCCAATATGCCTCCTCGACGGGTGAATGTACACATATTTTTCTTATTTTTCGATAATTAATCCTTTTATCGGATTAGAATTTCAAAAAACTTTAAAATTAACCATAAACCAAAAAAAAAAAAATTGTCGCGCGGTGCGCTCAAGCCGTTCGGCTCGCACCGGTTTGCTGTGCTACTTGTAAATTTACAGGCCGCACCGCCACTGGTGCTAACGGTATTCGCACCAATTCTGGGATGGTACCAATAGGCGCACCGTGTTATTTTAAATTTTTTTGAAAAGTGCGGTGTGGTCATTTACTAGGTTGCACCATTGAGAATGTGGTATTGCGGCAACTTGGTGCGTTGATGGAATTATCCACCACGGGGTGCGTAATTTTGTTAGCACATCACATACCAAAATTCGACATTATCAACGGTTCAGCCTGGTAAACCGGTGGAAAAGGTATCCACACTAGTTTCGGGGCAATAGCAAAGGTGCACCGTGTTATTTTAATTTCTTTTTAAAAGAGCGATGCGGTCAGTCACCTGGCCATACTGTTGATCTAGTTTAATAGTGGTGATGCAGTACGTTGACCGAAATAACCACCTTGAGATGGATTTTTTTGTCAGTGCACGGATTACCTTATTTTCTTGCGTCAACGGTGCGACCTTTTAAAATACCGCACCGACGACTATGTATGGTGGCAAGAGGGTGGTGAGCTGACTTAGCTATATGCCCCAGGGCATATAGTGTAGTTAGCGCACTGCCCTCCTGACATCGCACATAGTCAACGGTGAGATAAAAGCATTTTCTGGAGCACTGCCCCTGGTGCATTGAATATAATTAGGTGCACCATCACCAGTGCGCTCTGTTGAAAGACTCACCAGGACTGGCGTGTGACTGTGTTTTTCGTGCACTGAATGTTGTTTTATTTATAAAAAAATTGTGTTTAATATGTCAATCATTTAGAGACGTGAAAGGAGAGAAGAGGGGCAACAACAACAACAGGCAGAAAAATATAACATGGTTCACCTGTGGGAGGCAAGAAAGAGGGAGAGAGATGCATACCCTCGCCCTATTACAGAAGTGACACAGGGGCTCCTAAAAAAGGATTTTCCCTCATTCCTCAAGGTTCTAACTGGCTTTGTAGTAGGGAGTTAGTTAGTTTATTCCTAGAGATACATTGGAGAAAATTTAGTATCTCCTACAGATTTTTGGGTCCCTAGAGGGCAGTTACGTATTGGTGCGTCTGGTTTTGAGGAGGTCTAGTGTCTCTCACTTATCATTTTGACCATTTTTCACAACACCAGTGATGGGAAATGCATTATTTGCTTGCTTTTATATTATGTTGATTCTTTAGTACGATAGCCATGACTTGTCAAATGGTCTGCCATTTTTTTGCGGCAGTTCTGTACAACATTAGATAGATGTTGTGCTCATGCACAAGGGAGGGTCAACTTCCCTTTTGCTTCAGATTTTTTTTGTTTATTTTTTGAGAGGTTTCCAAAGACAAGTTTTCTTCGATAGACTCATAGGTCGATTACTAAGGCACGTATGCACATGTGGGGGCAGATGATTCCCAGGAGGGAGGATACTTTGTTTCTAGTGAGGATATCAGATGATGCACTGGAGTTGCTAGCTAGTGGTGATGAGTATCCCTTCATTATGGTCCCCTGTCCTTATGCGAGGTTGGATTGGCGAGGGTGTGCCAACATCCTCTTCACAGCTGATGAGCCACAAGATGATATAGGTAATATTACTGTTTTATTTAAATTTATTCTAACATGTTCTTTAACTTGTTTTTATTAAATTGTGTAATGAAATTGTTTGATTATTGTCGTGTACTTGTATATATTTTTCAGACATTTTCTCTTTTGATGACGAGGAGATGCCACCACCACCACATGATCCAGGTGTGGATCCTGATGATGATGAGGGCATGCCAGATGTCGAGGATCACCAGGAGCCTGGTGTAGAGAGACATGCTCCTGTTGGTGCACCGGTGCGTAGTTGACTTAGTGATGCTAGATACAGGATGGTGTTGGGCGACCAAACCATTGCATTGATTGTTGAGGCGGGCATCAGGCTGGCTCATTACAAGGAAATAGAGGCTGATGATAGTCTATTACGGATGTGGAGACACATGTTGTGTGACATGTATAGCCTGATGCGGCATGTCGTAGGATTTATGACAACTTTTATGTGATTAACGAGGATTGTTTCACATTATGATCGAGACGTAGCACATGATGGACAGTCTGCGAGGCACAGCGTATCATCATCTGATGATCATTCACCTTGTGCCGCACGAGATGAGCATGAGCCTCCACTAGCATCTAGCAGCAGTCATCATGGAGATGAGGCTAGACCATTAGCCACGTCCAGTTAGCAGCCTGCAGCACCCATTAGTACTCATGAGCATGAGCAGGCATCATTGACTCATGAGTAGGCCTCCACTATTATTGATATTGATGTTGTACTACCACCAGCTGATCCATGACATTTATATTACAATTGTATTATTTTAAAATTATTTATATATATATATATATATATATATATATATATATATATATATATATATATATATATATATATATATATATATATATATATATATATATATATATATATATATATATATATATATATATATATATATATATATCTATATATATATATATATATATATATATATATCTATATATTTATATATATATATATATATATATATATATATATATATATATATGGTCCATGTATTTTATGTTCATGTTGCAGTTGTACTTTATTTACATGTTGGTGATCATCTTAATGTGTAGTTAGGTCATGTTAGATATGTTCATTTAATGTGCAGCTTGCAGATAGATGTGTATGTGATAACATGAGTTATTTGACATGAGATGTATATTTGATGTTTTTGTTGTGATGATTTTAATATATAATGTTAATTGTGTTTTGTTAGATGATCATGATCACGATGATGCAGTTAGCGATTTTGAATGTGTTTTTTAGTCAAATATGATGTTTGTACGATGATTATCATGAACATGATGTTTATTAATTAATTTAATACTAATTGGTAAAGATATTATAAAATTGTAATATTTGTAATTCTAATTGTATTTAAAATTCTAAAATTGTAAATGTAATGGTATATATGTAAATATGTAAAATTGTAATTGTATATATGTAAAATTCTAAAATTGTAATTGTAATTGTAATTATAATTGTAATTGTAATTCTATGTAAAATATTTGTAAAATTTTAATTGTACTAATGTGAAATTAATTTATTAAAAATTTTAAATTTGTAAATTTGTAAATTTTAAATAATTATAAAATAATAAATCTAGAATAATATGATTTATTGTAACATAATAAAGTTTAGAAAAATAATGCAAATAAATTCCTGTACTTTAGAATTATCATTATTTTATTATGATATTAGATATAATATATATATATATATAGTACGCCATTGTTTTTGAGATCAACATAATTGCAAATTATCAAGTGAATTATTGATTTTAACATTAACACAATGCAAATTACCAATTAATTCAAAATACATATTATATTAATATTTCGAAAAACCCATATTAAAAAGTATAAATATTGATGAAATAACACATGTAACATATCACTCTTAGTTCTCATGATCACCCTCATTATCTTCTAGCTCGCATGGCATGATAACACTATTGTTCTCAAAAATATTTTTTGATATAGGGTCATGTGTCAATACGAACCACCAATCCCTATCCAACACATCTGGGTAAAAAAACACTCGGTTGCAGTGTTTAGGGAAAACATAGGGCTCCTTAGCTTCATCACACATCTTTCTAGAGTTGACACATATCATCATACTATCACGATCTTCCTTTACATTATTCTGATCAAAGGTGTCTCACCACTTCCACCTAAAAATAACACATTGGAAAGAAGAAAAATCCACTTCAATGATCTCTTGTATCTTTCCGACGTAACCTAACGTCCCTCATACTATGTTTTGATCATGGTGGCTGGATCGACTAGATTGATCAAACTCAACTTCCACTCCACAGTCTTGTGTGATGTTTCCAATATCGACATTTTTTGATAAAAGATGGTGTCCATATGCCCACATAGATGGGAACAAATGCACCTATTATAAAAAAATTTAAAAAATCATAGTGTCATGTGTCTTATAAATAATAATCCAATAGTTAAAATATGAAATGTAGATGTCTTAATATAAGTTTCAAATTTACATATAAATTAAAAAGATTATTACTGAGTTGCTGCACCCAATCCCTACATTTAGCGCATCCTCTTTAGCACGTGGGTAACGACCGGTAGCATCATATTTCTCTCTGCCTAGGTCAGCAACCCAATTGTTGGGGCATATTTTTGGCATATTTTCTTTTAAATGATTGGGATAAGGCACACTTCTACCATTAAACCATTTGAATTATTTCTTTTCACTATCCCATTTCATCCTATTTTGTTCGTACATTGCGACCCAGGGTTGTGTCGCTTCAGAATTGTAAAGAAAAAAATTATTGTTTTCTTCAATTTCTGCATTCGTTGATGAAATCAAACCAACATTGTATAGTACTTAGAGATCAAAATATACATTATATTTAAGTTCAACATGAATATTAATTAATTTTTGTAAATTTGAAAAATTATAAGTCGGTTACTCTTTATTTGGCGCTTTTTTCCACTCGTTTGGAGCGACTCTCCTTCTCTTTTGTCTTCATCCATTTCATCGTCCCAAATCACCGCACCTGGTCTATTGTCGATCTGCTTGATTTACTCACTGGCATAATAGAAAGACTCATATGATATGTACCCCTTTGCCATAGACCCCTCGGGTTTCTACCTTTGTCGAACAAAACCTTTCAATTTCTTCATGTACCTCTCTAAGAAGAACATCCAACGACAAGAAACAACCCCAACTAACTCAACCTCATCTACTAGGTGGATTGGAAGATGAACCTGTAAGTCCATGAAAATCATTGGCAATTCCTTCTCAAACATACAAACAATCTCAACTATCTCTTGATGCCACCGTGGAATGCTAGCCACATGAATCTCCTTTGACATGATCCAACATACAAATGCAGATAATTTAGATATGGCGTGTCCTAGTTCTTAAGGGAATTCATGTTTCACACACCCATGCACGAAAAAAGGATAATGACACTGCAAAGTTATAAATGCGTGCAATAATATAAAAAATTAGTTATGTTTTATGATCCCCGCATGCGATAAAATTTATGAATATAATAATAAAATCACACTTTTGACATTATACATACTCTTAGAAGATTCAAATATTCATGCGAGTTCAACCCCGACAAATGGTCATCCACGGTGAAGCAACACCGTAGTGAAGACACGTATGAAGTTGGCACCCTCACATCCATTATAACTTCCTTTGCCAGAGATATATCATATTTTTTTTAAATCCATGGGGTATCACCTTCTTTGAAAAACCATGAATTAGAGGGACTAGTGCCTACCTCTAATCCCATACTTTCTAATCGTCTTGGCCAATGTTTCTTTATAGTTTTTGAAGTAATAAGATATTTCCTGACAGCCGATGTGTCACTTATTTTTGATGATATGTGCCTTCATAAAGAAGATGAAATATTTTTAAATATATGCATGGGATCTAATAAGTGGGAAATATTAATATACTCCCAATATGGGAGGTCATAGAAGATAGATTTCCTTTTCATCCCAATGGGAAATTTCTTAACATAGGTGTTGAAGAAATCTAGATCATCGAACAGAAGCTCCCCATTTGAATCGAATATCTCTAGGAAATCCTTCTCCTTCTCTCTCTCATATGCTCTAAGGCATTCAACAGGTTTCATTATAGGAGGCCTTTGGGTTCTCTCTCGTTTACCATTGAAAGAAAATGTTGCTCTTTTGTAAGGATGTTCTTATGGTAGGAATACCCTGGAGCAATCATACACTGGCTTTCGTAGGTCCTTGGACCATCTAGCTTTCAGAGAAGTTCCATAACATTTACATCCAAAATACCCTTTTTTTACAAGACCTGCGAGATTATATTTGTATACATTAATTAATATGCATGGCACGTTAAGGAATATCATGAAGATCAGAAGAAATATTACAACGAATTAAATAACTAATATGTCAAAGAATATTGTTAAATATATAAACAAATCAATAAATTAAACATGTAATATAATAGAGCAAACTCCTAAGCCTGGATAATCATGTGTCATGTAAGCACATATGCCATACAACATAAAACTCCTCTCTGCTGCGATGGGTCTTGATACATCATCTACATTTATCCCATCCAATAATTCCTTGAATTCATCTACCAATGGTTGTAAGTAGACATCCATATTCTTCACTTGTCTTCTACGAGGGACTATGAGGGCCAACATAAGATGTTAATTCTTCACAGACAACCATGGGGGATATTTTTATTGATCACTACTATAGGAAAAATATAATATTTGGTGTTTTGGAGGGAATATTGGTTGACGCCATCCATGGCTATGCTGAGTCGTAGACTTCGTACTTCATCCTTGATTTTTTTGGGCCATGTATCCTCTATATGCTTCATGGCTATTGAATCAGCTGGGATTCGCATAACTCCCAAATCACTTCTATGTGAGGCATGCCATCCCTGCAACATAGCTAATTATTTGCAACGAAAGTGCCTTTGAATCCTTCGGATTATAGGCACGTGCCTCAATATCTTAAAAGGAGGTCCAGTACGTTATTTACCCTTGTTTTTTTAT
Source organism: Pinus albicaulis (assembly GCA_034641835.2). Taxonomy (NCBI): domain Eukaryota; kingdom Viridiplantae; phylum Streptophyta; class Pinopsida; order Pinales; family Pinaceae; genus Pinus; species Pinus albicaulis. The sequence continues at coordinate 660,136,574 of CM076583.1, read as the reverse complement.
TTATCATACTTGTCATGCCCACATTTCAGACACATCTGTTTTTCTGCATATTCTCCTATTTATAGAATACAATCATTTGGACATGCATGATATGATATGTATTCAACACCCAAAATTTTCAACAATTTCTTTGCCTCTTCGTAGCTACCGGGAAAGACATTATCACTTGGAAGAACCTTATCTTTGAATAACCTGTAGTTGGTGATCATGGAAAAATATATCAATAAATGTATATTAATGTCGATATAATTATTAACGTTCATAAAATTTACCATTTTGTAATGTTCATTGTAGTGTAATAATTATATTTCAAATTTATATAAGGGAGTACTTTATGGTAAATTACCTCAAAAGTTCCGAGAAACATGCATTCTACAAGCCAAAATTTGCTTTCAAGTTGTACAGTAACATCATTGTCCCCAAATAGGTAGAATTTTACTGACCTCTAGGTCCAAAGAGAGGGTTGGTGGAAGAAAATTTAAGGCTTTCGAAAATGGTGTCAGCGATATGAGCATCATCCCCTAGCTGATCATCATTTTGGAATGCATCTAACAACATTGTCTCCATGGAAGTCATATCGCTTAAGTAATCATCCATACCATCCTCTATTTGATTGCGTCCATTTCCATCTTATGAAGAACTACTATTGTTGTAGTCATTCCTAATTGGTGAATCTAGACGTAGCGGGAATTGAATCAGTGGTTGATTCAACATTCTTGGTATCGTTCCTCTTTGATTTTTTCTCTTGATTTAGTATTCTCTCGATTTGAAATTGTCTTGGGGTGCAAGGGAAGATGGTAGGTACGTCGTTCATCATCACTAGAATCCTAATAATTAAAAATAATAATTTTGAACATGATTAGTATAAAATATATGATATCAATTAGTAACCACGTTGACAATATTGCATGATTATAAATTGGTTTGACGTTGAAATAATTACATTTTAATCAGTATAAATACCAAACAATTATAATTATAGTTACCATCATTGTCCCGATATCGTGGCTAGAAGATGCAATATTGTTACAATTGGCAGGGTGAAGTCGCTGTCCATTTTCATCTACCAAATGCGCCTTCTAGGTACGTAGCTCTTGATAATAAATTCCAACGTTTTGGAGTATTTTGAATATTTTGTGCATATGAACTCGATGCTGAATCTGCATGAACCTACAAATTTGTATACATTATAAATTTAATTAAGTTGTGCATGATTGACTGCATGGATTAAAAACATAAATTCAAATATATAGTGAAAAAATAAAACAAATCTGAAGTAAATATTATGTCTCCAGATGGATATGGAGAACTCTGTGATGGACTTTGAGAAATATTATAGAACAAGATGGGTTTTGAAGAATTTTCCATTCCATATAATATATGATATTTTCTCCCTGCATTTGAGCAAAGCAACAAAAAATTTTGGTGCAAAAAACTAAATGTAATTTTAGTGCGTAATGTACAGATAACCACATCGGTGCATTTTTGGTATTGCACACTGGTTCCGTTTTATAACCTGACACACCGGGGTGGTTCGATTAAGGGATGCACCAATAAATGAATAGCTGCAAATAAAGAAAGCGCAACCCTATTTTCTTTAAGTGAAAAAAAATGGTAAATTGAAAAATGGGCAGAAAAATATTTTCAAAAATATAATTTCATAAAACATTTCTTTAAATACTAAACCCTTTTCATTATTTCACTATTTTTGCAAAAAAATTTCAGCTAGAGATTTTAAGGATCCATACCTGGAGCAAATAGAGCACGAGAGCACTGTGGATCAGGGAAATACGTTTGAATAGATGTATTCAAACAATCAAAATTCCAAACCTCTGGTGATTCAAACGTTGTACCATAGAATTTTGAATGATGTGAGTAAAGTTTTTCTTTTTCTGTACTTTTTTTTATGCAGTAAAAGAAGAAATCAAAGTCTATTTTTTTTTTACGTTTTCTGTATTTTTTTATGATGTAAAATAACAAAACCAAAGATTATTTTTTTTTCTTTTTCTACAATTTTTTTACCTTTTCTGCAATTTTCAGAAACAAAATTAAAAAAAAAATCCATTTTTAGAAACAAAAACCATAGATTCTTTTTGTTTTTTCCCTTTCTTCTCCCTCTTTCTGTAATTTCAGAATTAGGGCTTTTCAATTTAGAATTATAGGGTTTGTATAGTCATAAGACATCTAACCCATGAGACAACTTGCATAGTCACATTCCAATCCATGTTGGCCCTTGCGTCAATCTATAAAAAAACAAAATTTTTTTCGTTGGTGCGCCCTGTGTAAAATAGCACACCGGTGCGCTTTGTTATACCAGCACACCACGAAAGTACACTGATAAAAAATTTAAAAAATAAAACAAAATATGTTTTTATCAGTGTACCATATGTAACATAAGGCACCAGTGCACTATTTTGTTATGCGCACCGCAAACGTGTTGTTTTGCAAAAAAAAACATTTTATAAACAAACCCTAAATTCTTTTTGTTTCTGCCCTTTGTTCTCCCTCTTTCTGTGATTTCAAAATTAGGGCTTTTCAATTTATATTTATAGGGTTTGTATTGCTAAATATAAGCCTAAGACATCCAACCCATGGGAGGACTTGCATAATCAGATCCCAATCAATGTCGGCCCTTGCGTAAATTAATTAATTAATTTTTTTTTTGGTGTGCCCTGTGTATCTGAGCACATCAGTGCACTTTATTATCCCAATGCACAGCGAAAGTACTGTCTTAAAAAATTAGAAAAAATATTTTTTCTTAGTGCGATAATTGTTATAGTAGGCGTTGTTTTAAGTTGTTTGTAGAAAAGAAGAGGTTAGCTCATTTACCTCTTCTTCCTGTCTTTGTTGAAGAACCCTTCAGACAATGGGGATTGGATTTCATTGGAGAAATTAATCCACCATCAAGTGGAAAATTTGAATGGATTTTTACTGCAACTGATTATTTTACAAAATGGGTAGAGGCAGTCCCTTCCAGAAAAGAAAATGATTTGGTTGTAATGAAATTTTTGGAGGAAAATATTTTTTGTAGGTTTAGATGTCCAGTGAAGATTGTGACAGATAATGCTCAAGTTTTAAACTCAGTCAGGTTTATAAAATTCTGTCAAAATTATAATGTGATATTGTCCCATTCTACAGCATATTGCCCCTAAGGAAATGGATTAGAAGAATCCTCTAATAAAACATTGGTGAAAATCTTGAAGAAGACAATAAATGAGAACTAGAAGAATTTGGATTCAAAGCTGGTCTTTTCTTTATGGGCAGTGAGGATGAATACTACGATATCCACTGGTAAGTCACCTTATGAATTAGTATATGGTACCCAGGCATTGTTTCCCACTCAGTTAGTAAGGCCAGTAATATATTTTCTTCAAGATGCTCAAGATGAACCTAATTCCTTGATTAGAAGAATGAATGGAGTGATAGAATTGAGTGAAAGCAAAAATAAGGTTAGAGACAATTTGGTCACTTATGAGGAGAAAATGAAGTCCATTTTCAATAGAAAAGAAAGAGAAATAATGTTTCAAAATGGAGATCTGGTACTGAGATGGGATACAAGAAAAGAGGATAAATGGAAGCATGGAAAATTTGATCCTTTATGGTATGGTCTGTATAAAATCATTGAAGCCAGAACAAATAACACTTTCATGCTGCAAAGTATTGACAAAGAAGTAGTAGAACTTCCTGTGAATGGGCAGTATTTGAAACACTATTTCCAGCATTAGAAGCAGTCATTTCATCATTGTACATATTCGGTTTTCCTATCATTGTATATTTCTCATCAAGAAATTTTTGACTCCATGCCCGAAGTGAAGGCACTGATCTGCAAGATCTTAGTGTTTTGTTAAAAAAATAACACTATTCCCAGGTGGAGCCAGATGTTGTGGATCATCTGCATATCCTTTTAATTTTATATTAAAAATACAAAAAAAATCTGAAATTGAAAGAAAAGTAAATATGTTAAAGTATTATAGTTTTATACTTTGGTATAAAAAAGAAAATGTTTTTAGTTTGATGTATTAAAGTTTAACTGTTTCAAACTTTGTGCAAGTGGGTTTTATATCCAAAGATTAAAGGCTGATTAATTTAATAGGCAGAGGGTGCTGATATTAAAAGTCTAAACTGGATGACCCAACCCGCGGGCACTACCAACATGAGAGTTAACGAAACGGGTGCCTCCGTAGTTGACTGGGTTGACTGCAGAGGCAATAGAGATGGAAGGTGGATATCAATTGTGGGGGCACCAGCTGGAGTTATCAGTCGTACTCCTAGACCCCCCGCAGTGACATCATATGTCGAATGGAAAATAGCTGGCATTCATGTCAAATCAATCCAATGGTTAAGTGACACGTTGCGTAGGCATTTAACAAAAAAGTCGCGCCACCTATTTGGGGTATTTTTTATTTGGTTTTCAAAATAATCTGTAGTTTGTTGCGTTTTGACTTGTTTCATTCTCCTGTCACCTTTTTATTTTTAGTCACCTTGCAAGAGTATTCCTTCAGCTCCTTTTCTAATCATGGCTAAAAGCTCTTCTTTTTCTAGTTCATCGAGCCACATTCCTCTCATGGATAATGAGAGAGACATTCAAGATACTATGTATTTAGTAATACATCTTCCATTCTATCAACAAGTTGTCTTGAATAATGATAATTCCCCTGTCTATTCTGCCATGAAAAAACCAGAATCCTGTGTGCATGCATCCTGAAGACCCATTTATTCCTAGAGTTTATTGGTTGGTTTCCTTAATATATCCTGGAAAATGTTTCGCATTGAATTCCCAAGGAGAAAATGTTTTGTAGGTGTCTACCCAATTAATCCACCAAGCCCCGTGTTTTCCTGAGGCTGAATCATCAGTTCAATTTTCAGAAGATTCACTGATTAATTACTATGAAAGCCTTGAAGGAGAATAATTAAATCATTTTAAGTTTGATTTTAAGCCTAATATGAAGCATTTTTAGCCACAGTGTGGAGAATTTACTATGGGAGTTTTCAACGAAGAAACGTGGCGTGTATTGAGTAGTATTTCTAAAATTTTTGGCAAAGAAGATGACGTCATAGTGGACAAGTCAGTCTTGGGAATGTTCGCCATGATGATGAAGCTAGGAATGGTCCTGGATTTTCCATCCTTTTGGCAAGAAGCAGTCAACTCACAGCTGATGAGTCTTTCATTAACAGGTTCTTTTAAATTTCCCTCATTGATTGTCTACTTATTTTTATATCAGAATGTTGAGGAATTTATGCAGTTAGGTCTAAATATAATGGATGTAAACAAGCGAAGATAGTCAGTTATATTCTAGACAGATATAATCAGAAGGGAGCATAATGAAGCGGGTTTATTTTATTTTTCTAATCAGTATATGCCCATTGCATATAAAATATTAAATGGAGTTCATCCTCCTTGTTTCTTACCTAAAGCCTAGGAGTTTCTACATTTAGGAACTAGCTGTAAATTTAGGGACTGGTTTGTGTTTGAAGAATATTGTGAAATAAGGTTGTATGGAGAAAATATGGAACCTTACAGGCTCCCAACGTTTGTACCAATGAGGCTCTTCACCTTAGAATTTATCATACAGAGCCTGAATGTTGATCATGTGCACTTTGTTCCTATGAAGAAATTTCGTATGTATAAATTACCTATGAGTGTGGGACCTTTCACAGTTAATATGAGGCAAGAGTTTGATGAAGTAACAACATTGTTGGAGGAAACACATATGTTACTAGGATAAAAATTGGCTTATGATCCCCATGGTGTAATTTCACAGAGAAGAATTGAGAACGAATACTCAGCTTTCATTCATAAAAGTAGACCTGAGCAAGAAAAGGTAGCAAGCAAAGGTGAAATAAGTTTAGTGAATACAAGCATTAATACTCCTGTTATAACTGAGAAAAAAAATAAAATAGGTAAAGAAGCTATTATTGACTTGGATGGTGAGGAACCGAGAGGTGAGAAAAGGACAAAATTTGCTAAAGATCATTCCTCTAATTCACCTAGTTTTTCCTTGCATTTGGGTGAAGAGAAGAATTCTCCCGCTTCCCCTGGAGGTCATGAATCCTATCATGAAAAATTACCCTTAATCAAAAATATGTTTTCGAAAATTGAAGAGAGAAATCAGAAAATGAAGGCCAGCCTGGAGGCCCAAGAAGAACATCAGGTTGCAATGATCAGACAAGGCTGTTAACTGTAATGGATCTTGAAGAAGATCAATTTAGGATTTCTCTGTCACATCCCATAGGAATGTCAATTTGGTCCTCAAATATTTTTAATACTATAAATTTTTGGGAATCACGATTGCCGTTAGACCAAAACCCGTAGGTTTTAGTCAACGATCGCATCGCCAGAGATAAGGATCCACGAAATGCGGTTAGTCCATGTCGCGAAACACACGGGGAGCGTTGGTTTATCCAATGTCCAACAATCTCCCCACAACGCGAGCCGCGTGTGTATCAAAATCGTGACCTACGCTCTGATACCACTTGTTGGTAATCATGATTGACGTTAGACCAAAACCCGCAGGTGTTAGTCAACGATCGTATCGCCAGAGATAAGGATCCACGAAAGGTGGTTAGTCCATGTCACGAAACACATGGGGAGCATTGGTTTATCCAATGTCCAACATAAATGTGACTACGGATGTTAAAAATATTCCACTAATGGAAAAAATGAATTTGCATATTTAGATCGGACAATTGATTGTTAATGACCTCACAAATACAAATGCAATGGTAGTTAAAGTTGAAAACATGTTGGGGAAAGTTATCAAACAATTGAAGCTAGAAAAAGCCAACTCAAGGGCCTTAATAGTCCAAAATGAAGAATTGAAGAAAGTCAATATAAATATTGGAGTAGACCCCAGTGATAAAGTTGATGTACATAAGTTCATGCAAACTGCGAAGATAGGAATATCTATCTTGAGAAAGAAACTAAAACTGCTTGTTGCAGAACTTTCAATGGCTATAGAGGTTGCAGAGGTAGAGAAAGAAAAAGAAAAGATTTTGCATCAACTAGTGCAAAAGGATGAAGAACTTTCCAAAGTGAAGCAGACTGCAATTTCATTACAAAATCACACTGATAATCATAACTGTAATTTTTTTTTTTGATACAGGTGATGTAGATCCTCAAACACAAATTATTCAATTAAATACTGAGTTGCAAATGGATAAAAGAGATAGAAATAAGGCTCAAACAGATCTAGAGACTGCCAAAAAATTGATGAAGATCGTGGAAAATGAAGCAGATAAATACAAAATGGATTTCAGACATGCTAAAGATGAGATTAAGAATCTCAAAGAAAGAATGAAAGGTAATCTATCATTAATACAAGATAAAGATATCATTTGGACTGATATCATTTTAGAAATGAAGTCCAGTTGGTGCTTCCTGATGATAATTGCAAAAGAAAAAATTCTTATTGTGGAATGTGAAGAACCAATTATGTCTGATAAGCAAAAAGGGATTAAGAGAGCCATTTGGGACAGAAGATTTATTGATTTTATCAATTCCAAATCAGATCAGGAGTTAGAGGAGAATGATATGTAGGAAAAAATGTTATATGTAGTGGAAATTAATAAAATGTTTATCAAGAATAATCTCAGAAAAGTTGCAGAAAATAAATTAATGGAAATCAAAGAAGCAGTAAGTCAATTTGATAAATATTTTGATAAAATGACAAGGGTAGGCTTGCCATCATGTTGGGGATTTGAAGGAAATATTTTTCCATGGATATCTTATGAGAATTTACTGGTGATGAGAAAAAGCAAGGTTGATAACAGGCATGAAAAGACTTGGGTGTTTAAGGGAGAGGCAATGTTAAACTTCTTGCAGAGACATTTCCATATTTTGTGGATGGTAAGAACTCTTTTCTCTGAAAGGCATTCTTATGACCAAATTACTGCATTCAAATTGGAGTATGAAAATCTAACACATTCATCAAGGATAAAGGTTGAAATATGGAAAAAAGTGCAGATCTTGGACAATTGACCTGCCAAAAGGATCAGCAACAAAGAAAGACAAATCAGTTGATCAAGGAAAATAAGCCACTTCATCAGCCTTTCCTATAGATTAGGATATTTATTTTATGTTATATTCTCAAGAAAATGTAATTGTAATAAGACATTTTCAAGGCATGTAATAGACAGCCTTCGAAGTCTTGAAGTAGTTTCAGTAGTTAGGATTGGTTATAGCAGTTCCAAACTGCTTTTTACTATATTAAATGTAATTTTCAAGAGGGAGAAAGGTTCCGAGTTTTGGACCTCTAAACAAATATTTTTGTACTCAAAGATTCAAAGACTAATGAATGAGTAAGCAAGTTTCTTGCATTTTGTTTATCTTGAAGTGTATTCCAGTTTTCTTTATGTATTTTCTTCTACGAATGAAACAAGGTTATAAGCAACATGTTTCTTTTAATTTCTGTGTATAAGAGTTAAACAACCTTACTTGGCGCTCCTTTGTTTTAACTATTTCCTTCACATACTTCTTCTGGAGTTTGGAATGGTATTTTCTATATAAAGCAGCATATCAGTTTGGACTTCTTCTTACATTTTCTTCTAGTCACTTCAATCAACATTAATAGATGACAGCATTGTGAAGCATTCATAATATTTGACACTTAAGAGTTTGATTATAAATAATTGAGGGTTAATAAAACAGAAACATAAAAGTTTGTGATATAATCATAAAATGTCTTAAGCTCTGATTCCTTATCACAACTAAGGGATTGTCTCTTAAGGTACAACATAATTTGCCATATTTTTTCCTTAACCATATATAGTCTCTTCATTTATCATTACAATTATATATATGTTAATTTTCTTTAGTACTTTGTCTCTTTTACTTGAATCAAATGGTTAAATGATTGTTAAAAATGGTATCTTCGATATGTTTTATTAAATAGAGGTATATGCATCGTAGCTTACACCATATATATATATATATATATATATATATATATATATATATATATAAATTTTTGCAAGGAAAAATTTGTAATTTTATATTAAAACAAAATTACATGTTATATGTGCTAGTGATTGTTAGTCAAGAGAGACTATCAGGTTGCAAGTAATAATATATAATACATGGAGAGAAAAAATTAAGTTTTTCTCCCTTTTTTCTTTTCTACCTTCTGCCAAGCACCTTGTGTTGGCGTGGTAGTGATAAGGGCGAGTTGATTTTCTTCAGTGTTTGTACCATTTTCCTTATCTGAATCTGAATTGTTTGAGATGTGATGTCTTTTGTTCCCCCCTAAATCTATTGCCTCATGGTATTTTTCCAACTGGACGGAGGGGGTAATGTCGAAGGGGTCTTGCATCTCCTGTTTTTTTTATTCTGTATTGATGGTTGTCTGATGATGTTCATTTGGTTTGAGAACATCTTCTTCTTATTTTTTTGTCTCCTCTTTTGGCTCGCTTGAGGGAAATTGCCACCTTTTTGAAGTTTTCACTGTCTTTTTTTTTTTTTTCCTGTTATCTCTTTTTGCTTCCGGACATGTATTTTTCAAATGACCAGTGCTTTTGCATATTCAGAATCTGAATGAGGTATTTTCAAAATCAAAATGTTGTGTCAAATTCTGCTATTTTTGTATCATATGTATGCATTTTGGCAGCCCTTTACTGAGGTCCACTTACACACATATTCATAAAAAAGTGTAAACACGCTCCTCCAAGCGCTGAGTGTCTGTTTTGATATATCACCCAAGTATGTTCCCAATGCAAGCGAGAACACTTCCATTCCAGAAATGCAGGGGCATATTGTAAAGCTAGACCCAGACCAAAATTCTGGTCACTTCCATGGTGTTTTCATCAAAATGCAGGAACGAAGGTGTGATGAAGAGCCCAGTGGATACCCAGAACCATGGCCCCTCCCTAAGGATAATGTATCTGGATTCCAAGGATGAAAACTTGACGATGAAAAACCCTTTTGAACAGAGGTGGATTTCACAGTCCATTTTCCAGTTTGTGAATATCCAATGGAAAAGATCCATTGGTTTTGGCCAGAAAATATTAAATATGTAGATTATCGCTTGATATTCAAAAGCAGTTTAGTTTTCGTATATTTCTGTAATGTCTATGTTCACTTATGGTATGAAATTCATTTGCTCAACAATGTAAGGTTTGGGAGAATTTTTAGTTTTTTCTACTGGAATAGCAGCTTTATTTTTTCCCTATGGAATATTATTGTAAGAGGGCTCTTTCAAGTGTTCAGGTATTGGGGTGTTAGTTCCTCTTGCAATTCTTGAAGTTATTTTTTGTTCAATGCCCCCCCCTACCCCAAAGTCTGAGATTGAGAATGATAGTGGAACCATAACAGATGGAGTACTCTTGTAATGTGGAAAGATCTTGGAGGGATCTCCCTTTGTGGATCAATGATTGTAGACTGCTAGGATACCTGATATTTTGACAGATTTTGAGTTTCAGGCCAACAAGCCCATCATTATTTTGAGCCCAAATCAAAATATTGTTACCCTTAGGGGGTTTGAAAAAAATATGAAAGCAGTCAGCACTTACCTCTTTGTATATGATGGCTATGAGGTCATCTCTGAGATTCAGCATAGGTTGCAGGGTCCACAGGGGGCCAGGAATCCAAGCGAAGGAGAGGGAGTAAGCGGGAGACAGGACGTCACCGCTCTACGAGAACGATAGGGAAACACCTGCAGAAAAATGTTTCTGTATGTGTCGAAGCCCCTAGCAGAGTCGTAGAGACTCCCACATCATAGCGGTAGAAAATTCCATCGAAGCGGTACTATTCTATTGCGTTGGTTGGACAGATATTCACCCCAGATCCCATCTCAAATCACACTCCAATTGTCGTAGATCCTGTGAGCCATCAGTCTGGAGTGAGTAGGGGGAAGCGGCTCTATCGAAAGGCCGAGAGGCATGAGTAGATGACGAAAATCGGCCATGGTGGGTGCCAAGCAACCGCAGTGCCATATCTGAGCCAATGGTTGTTCGAGGGGGTGCTGCCTGTTCCACCATTTAGCCTTTTCGTAGGCGAAAGAGATCACCTCCTTGTCTCCCTGGTGTCCAAACCCATAACCTAGCCACCATTGTTTTCAGCATAGAGGTCTGTCAAATGGTCTTATATATATATATATATATGTGAATAAAGATTTGAACAAGTTATTAACAATTCAGATGCCTTGATTATAGGGTGGATTTTGGTCTCACATCCTATGACCATAAGTCAACATGACAACCTGCATACTCTTTTTGTAAGAGGATATGGCCACCTTGAAAAAATTTATAAGCCATTCATGAATGAACACATATTCTAGGTGGATGTGGTTTATGATCTAGGAAGCATCGTTACAAAATAGTGTGGAAAAATTTAAGTCATTGATGGACTTTCGAGAGTTTTGGTTTGCTATTTAAACACCTTAGCATGTGAATATAATGGAGTAGTCTACCCGAAGGCAACGTTTTAGCCGGACGGCAGTTTTTTGGAATCCGGGCAACTTAAATTCAAGAAATCGGTACTTGCAATGTTTGAAATCCATTTTTGAGGTTGGAAATGGATTGACACTACCAAAATCTCTTAGGGCACTCAAAATATTTAAGTTTAACAACGCAAACATGATTCGATGAAATCTTTGCCGGATTTTTAAAAATCTTTGCCGGAATCGGGCTAAACGTTGCCTGGAAGCAGCGGCCGAATATAATGTATGAAAGAATAATTATAATCTTAAAGTTCCTTTTCTATGAAATGAATGGAATATTTCTGATCTTCTGACACGTAGTTTCCATTTCAGGTGGTAACCAAGACTTATTCGTAGTTTTCATTGATACCTTAATTCCTAAAAGTTTACAGGCTTATGAAGGAAATTTGATCCATTTTTGGTGGTTTCTTCTAGAAGTTTGCAAGGATTTCAAGCATAATACATCCATTTGAGGTTTATAATAACAAAAATTTTCTTAAATCGTGATGAAAATTGATAGACATATGTTAACCAATTTCTATTTTCATTTTTGATAAGTTCACTTAGTGAACCAAACTCTCAATGAATCCTATATATGTATGTAAGCACTTTAAGCACAAATATTATGGTATTATGTTCTATTTTTCATGCAAACTATATCGAGATCGCTTTGTGTGTTACTGGTTGGAGATTTTGATATTTTCTTGTGCTCTAGTATGTGTTTTTGTGATTTGGTAAATGTCAGTGCTGAGCATTTAGATAGTATAAAGAAAGTAGATTGATACTGATATTTTGAATTTTAGTTGTTATTTTCTTTCCTTCGCAAGTGTGAATTCTTACTTCCAACTTATGTGAGTTTTCTTTTGGTATGTCACATGGTTTCCTTTAGTCGTAGTTAAAAGGATTTGTGAACCTCTCATGTGTAAATATTATAATATTATTTACTATAGAATTAAGATTTAAAAAATAAAATTACCAAATTAACATATGGTGATAATGATCTCATCCATTTCAAGGTCAGTTGAATGAAGTTCCATGTAACTCAGTTGTGTCGATAGGTAGGACCTATCATGAGACCCCAAATCCATACGTACTTACGCTAGGTTTTTTTCATAAGTGTGATAACTTTCCCCTTGTGCATATAACACTGTGGGCCTCATAATTTTACTAGCCTTGCTTCACAATAAAATAATCTGCATAGAAAAACCCATTATTAAAACATTTTAGTGAACCATCAATAAAATTAATAAACATAATGTCTTTAAAAAATTCATTTCAAGCCTAACCTATATGTAGATAATGACTGTTAATGACTATTAAATTAATGAGTGTTGGCTTGAGGGGTCTGTTATCATTCTATAATTTTAAGATTGGTAAGAATAATTATAAAATGACAACATCAAACCACTTTGGAGCCTAGGGTCTAGCCCTCCTAGGCTTAGAGAGGGCTCTCTCTAAAATATTTAGCTATGTTATTTAGTTTTATGATATTAGGCTCGTTAAATTGATTGTGAGATTTTTTTTTTTATTGATAGTTTTGGTTGGATTAAGGGATATCTTTAAACTATTTCCATTGGGCTATGGGGTCAACAGGCTGGGCTGTATGGATCAATTTTCCAAATAAATTGCAAGGCAAGCTAGCTCTATATACTAGTTCTTTATAACAAAATGAAATATTTAATGAAAAAAAGTGATTTCAGTAATGATTTAAAATAAATTAAGTATTCTTAAACCAGAAATAAGAGGAAAACCAATTATATTGTAAACACAACCAGACTTAAGGTGCTCTATGCAACAAATCTTAACCTTCAGATTTCTGTTTTACAATTAGAAAAGGAAACATCGATAGAAGAAACAGTGGGAAACATTAAACATAGTAAAGGAAAAACATCACTAGGACAATACAACACATGAATCTTGCAAAATGGTGTTTTATATTAATGCTCCAACTCAAAAATTACAAATGCTCCAATCAGAAAAAGTTTACAATCTAGGTTCCAACCCTTAATACTGAAAAGAAATGCAGTACTTAAACTAATTCCTATTTATTTTCGTATCAACAGAGGCAATCTACTATTTATTCGAATGATAATTGATTATTGACAATTGTGACCACTGCGTGGAAACTTCAAAATTTTTGACAAATGGCTGAAGTCTACATAAATTCGTTATTGAGTTCTATAGTGGATTTTTGTGCAGGAAAGATTGAGGCTGATATGTTGTATTGATACATTAGTATATATAATTGAATGATGAGTTGAGTTGGTTGATCCGCTGTCATGTTGATTTGTCACCCTTCCTGATAGCCACATAATTTCTCCCATTCCTCTGGATTCAAAATTTTGATCCTGATTAAATTTTTGTAGATTTCATTAGTCTCTATATACTTCATGAATGTTGGATTTAGCTGGAAAATGTTCTTCATTTTAAGCTGTATGAAAATGTCATTGTTGAGAACTTCATAGAAATCCCTCCCTGTCATAGTGTTCTTCATATTCGCATGCTTGGATGCATCCTTGGAAATCTCAATGAGCCTCTTTACATAATATGGCTTAGAAATAAGCTTGTCATTTATCACAAACAAGGAAGGTAACCCTTTTTTTTTTAGAGTTTCAATCCTGTTGAATAATCTACTTACTCCAATCTGAAGTTGATGACACTTTTCCTCCTCTTCGGTAACCAAACTCTTTTTTTTTAACACTTTTTTGACATCAAGTATGGTTGTTTACGTATCTTCCACTCCAAGGGGTTCCAACACAAAACTGCTTTTGGAATTCAGAAATTTGATGATATTGGTAGCAGTTTGAGGCTTATCTCCAAGCTCACTATTTGCCTTTTCTATGTCAACCCTTATTAGATCAATTAGATCTCTCTTCTAAAACATTATCTGGATGGATGGCCATCTCATTCATGGAGTCAATTATATTCAACCAAATAATTTATCTGACTCTTCCTACCATATTTCAAATTCAAGACTCTTGAAGAGACTTATGTAAAATCTTTATCAATTCCTTGTTTATCTCCAACTCTGTAGCATGCGCTGAATCATTTCTCTTTATCTGTTCTTGCAGGGTATTTTTTGATCATTGGTTGTCATTGACGTCAACCCAAGCAACACCAGGGGCTGCCCTGATCTTGCATGGTAATTTTGACCTAAAAAATTATTATATTTTGGGTCAGTAATGCTTTTGATGGTTACTTGTTGAGATGTTTCCGTTGATATATGGCATGCCGTAATTCTTCACGGTCTAAGAGATATTCATGTTTGAAGTTTGTAACCCTAGATAGTGGGCTAAAACCCCATGGGGTTGTGGCATGGGTCATTGAAAAGTCAATTATTAATAATTTTTAAGCTCCTAAATCCCTCGCACGTTCACTTGTTGAATACCCTCTCAACCTAAGAATTTATATAAATTGTGATCCTCATATCCTCCTTATGAAAGGGTTTCTCCACCTGAAATAGTTCATCATTGCATTTGCGCTCTAATGTTTTTTATACGAAAGGTCAGAAGCTGTAATTTTTATGAGGTGAAGCCAAAATCTTGAGGAAGCTCCTGTAAATATTTCAGATCAGAGTGCACAATATTTTTGGAGATATGATCTGTGGAAGTTAGTGTCTTTGTAGGCTCCTGAACTTCATCTCAAAGAAGTGCCCTTGGGAAAATTGTCATAACTCTATCTCTTAGTATCGGATTGGAATTTTGTAAAACGTGGCAGGCAGTGCACGGAAATTTTTTTTCGCTGTATCAATTTCATATCCGAATAAAGAAATAGTGACACGTGGAACACTGTACAAGTTCGTTCTACTAAAATAGTCCATAATTAGGTCACCTTGAGATATTGGGCATAAATATCTCTTGAAGAATCCAAATTGGATTAGACCTGTGGCATTCAAAAGAAGACTCAAATTAATACTATAGAACCAAAAATCACATATTGGGGAGTTGAAATAACAAAGATACACCAGATTCAATATCGAGATCCGAGAAGGCAAGAAAAAGCTAGATCATGTGTTGTCAAGGGATGAAAAGGACGGAAATTTCTAGGGAAACAAAGCAAAGAAAGGTGCAGCAGACGGTAGAAGGACAATATTAGAAATCAAGTTGTAGAACAACAACAAGAAGTTCCGCGCATGAAGTCTTCAAGTGGGCAGCATTGCATACAGTCATTGTAAAAGTATCATTGTACTAAGTCATTGTAAATGCATTATTGTAAAAATTGTACAAGTCTCTATCTGCCAAGAGTTGAAGAGGCAGTGTCGAGAGGTCTAGGATCATCATTAGGTGGTTGTGTCATAGTTGGGGTTATGGTCTAGTGTGTATTCTTCTTCTACATCATTCTATATCATTGTAAAGTGAACCATTTTCCCTGGTACGAGAGTCCATTCTTGTTTTATTCTTCTATAGGGTGGTAGGGTGGTGCTAGGTTGGTGCATGAAGTCACCAATAGGTTCAAGCCTATGAAAATTTTAGGGTCATAGGGTGGCACTAGGGTGAGTTGTAGCTCATTCGGTGTTGGGGAATCCGTTTAGTTGACTATTGAAGAATCTCGGGCATTGGAACATCCATCCAGTGGGAGATGGAGAAGAATTATTTTCTAGATTCTAGGAAGTTGGAGCTTTATTTTCAATTGGAGTTGAATATTAAAGAATTATTAGAAAATAATTAAGGTGGTTTTTTTCTCGGAGAGGGTTTCCATCTTAAAAACTGTGTGCATTTGTGTTCCTATTGTTTACTTCTATCATTGTAAAAATACTGATAATAATTGAAGATTAACTAATGCTCTAATTAAAAGGAATAATCATTCACCCCCCCCCCCCCCCCTCTCAGTATTTCCAAAAATTGGTATCAGAGCTTGGTTCCTTCAATAGTAGTTTAACAACTCTAAGGAGGTCATGGAGCATACCAAGAATTGTGTACCTTTGTTCAATGAAAACAAGTATGCATTCTGGAAAGAAAGAATGGGGGTCTATCTCTTGGTGAAAGATTATGAAGTATGGGACACTGTTCAAAATGGATTTACATCAACCGTGGATGAACAAGGTAAGAAGAATTTGGTAAATGATGCAAAAGCAAAGAATATTATTATCAGTGGACTTACTGAATCTGATTATCATAAGGTGTTGGGTTGTAAAACCATTGAAAATGTATGGCAAAATCTTGAGAATATATATGCAGGTGACTCAAATTTCAAATAAGAAAAGCTTCAAATCTATAGAGAAAAATTTGAGCAACTCAGAATGAAAGAGGATGGAAACATTGCTACATACTTCCAATACATTGATGAAATAACCAATACTCTAGAAGGATTGGGAGAGCCAGTTGACGAGAAGACCATTATACGAAAGATTCTTAGAACATTACCAGGGATATTCAACCCAGAGGTATCGGTCTTAGAATACAGTGCAAATGTGGAAAAAATCAGCAAAGAGAAATTACATGGAGTTCTCATAGCATATGAAATGAGACTTGATGAAGAATAGGGTACTTCGCATCTAGAAATTGCGTTCATTTCATCTAAGAAAACCAATAAGGACAAACAACCTTCAATTGAAAAGACATGCACCTGCAAGTGTGAAGAAAAGGGTGATGATGAAGAAGGTCTTTCAGATGAATAATATGATTACTTTACGAGAAAAATAAAAATTGGTAAGGGAAAATTCAAAGGTAAACTTCCATTGATATGTTTTTCCTATGGTGAGGTTGGGAATTTCGCAGCAAAATGTCCGAATAGAAGTCATGGAAACTCAAAAGGAAAGAAAGGCTTTAAGAAATTCAACAAGCAAGAAAAAAATAAAGCATTCAAAAGGAACTTTCTCTCTAAAGAAGATAGCTCATCATCCGATGAAGATAGTGACAGCGAAGAAGAAGTCAATGAGAGAGTATTTTTTATGGCCAAGCACAATAAACAGGAGGTATCAAACAAAAAAGAAGAAGGTTTGACCATAGAAGAATTTTCTAAGGAGGAAATCAGGCTTATAAAAGAGCTCAAGGCTAAGAAGATCTATTCCAATACTCTTGAAGAACAAGGTCAAGGTCTCAAAATTTAGGTTGAATAATACAAATTTATTGAAGAGTCACTTCAAAAGAAATTGGAAGAAAGCAGATAAAAAATGGAAGCATTAGAAGCCGAAGTAGACTCGCTGCATATAGAAGTGAAGAAGGAGAAAATTTTCCATAACTATGCCAACAACTCAAGGGCATTGGAAGAACTTATCAACAATCAACAATCTTATAATGACAGAATTGGCCTCAGTTACAAAGAAGAAGAAGCGTGAAATTCTACAACAAAATACAATGAACCTATGAGATCTAACATGCATGTAGACTTCATTAGACAAGATTTGCAAGAACATCCTTGGAGGACAATTCCTCGATGAATATTTCCAACTAGGTACCAACATATTTTTCATGGCTATTGTTATTCATGTGGAAAATTTGGTCATAAAGCTGAAGAATATCGCACATACCCTAGGAACCAATACAATTATAAGAGATCCTTCAAATATGAACCTCCCAGGGCTCAACGAAACATCAATAGATTTGAACATTTAAGAAATAATATGGAATGTTACAAATGTTAGAACTTTGGACACATAGCGAAAGAATGCAGACTTGAAAATCCTCCAGAAGAATCTTCGAAGCCACTGAATGAATGAACATGGAAGAAGAAGAAGACTAATAATTGTTCTCTCACTCTTAAGTCTTAAAAAAACAAATATGTGTGGTATGTTGATAGTGGTTTCTCAACGCATATGACTAGAGATAGAAGGAAATTTGTATATCTGAAAGAGAATAAGGATGGAACCGTATCCTTAGGAAATGATGGATCTTCAAATGTTATAGGATCGGGTACCATCACTCTTGGAAGCAAAGATGTTATAGCTAAGAATGCTCTATTGGTTTAATACATGAATCACAATCTACTCAGTGTTGGACAAATGTGTGATCAAGGACACAAAATGCTATTCAACTCCACAAAATGTGAAATCAGGAAAGGCACGTATGGTAAAATTTTGGCTACAGAAAGTCGAGCTCCAAATGACATATATGTTCTGGATGTAGCAACTAAAGCATGTATGCTAGCTAAAGAAGATGAAAGTTGCTTATGGCCCAAACAAATGGGTCACATAAACTTTAACAATCTTGTCAGGATAAGAAAAAAGGAAGCAGTACGAGAAATAACGAAACTATCAAAACCTTCCAACACACTTTGTAAGGCCTATCGGCATGACAAGCAGACAAAATTCAAATTTAAAATGTTGGCTTGAGGGGTCCTGACCCAGAATCAGAGGTTAAGGTTTGCCAACAAAACCCTATACTACTAACCCTTTTGGAAATGACCTACTTTCACAGGCCAAGGTCTCACCCGAAGTAGTATGGGTGGGTGCTAGAACCAGGTTTCCACACCTTGAGAGAGAGTAGGTAATAAAATAGATCAATGGTTGCAAATTATCAGATATACATAGAAGTAGGCTATTCGTAGGGTTCTTTAGCACATAACCGTAACACAACTAACAGATCTAATCAGTATATTCGCATCCATGTGCGTATCACCAAATATCAGCACAAAATACTATAATCATAGAAATTAACATATCACAGATAATTATACCAGAAACATAGATATTCTCGCAGTTTACAGCAATAACACATACACAGCTTAGTCAGATGGCATAGGTTTGCATCAACAGTAAACACAATAGATCCAAATAGCATAATATATTCCAACAATACTCCGCTTATGTTAATATGAGAACACACTTACAATCCCAAAATACCACCTATGCACATAGCTAGTAGGGTCCGCACACAGCAAGACTAAGGATACTTGCACACACAACCTGCAAGAGTCCTTATCCAAGAACCAAAATAGATATAGCAATTTGTACGTAGCATCAATCTTAATTCTTCCTTAACTTAAGACTAAATTTTTTTATCTAGATATAACGACTTATCCTACACTTTCCTGTGGTCTGTAAACCATGGTTTGTGGATTATAGGTCTACCCTTGAACCATTACAATGAATTCGTGGCTTTGACCCACCCCAAAACCCCTACGCTAGACTAATTATTACCAAAAATATACAAAATTGTATAAAATTCGTAGCTTTAGGGGACCCTGTTCCAAAAATCCCTCAACACAGTATTGTGACTCATCTTGAGTCACTATGGTTGTAGGGTCTCCACCTACACTTGTAACAACCAGATCGCCTCTACCAGTGTAGGTAGCACTCTGCGCGGAAACATTTTGAGCAATATTTACCAACTTCTATGAAGTCAGTCCTTCTATTGTGGTGGTGACACTCTCCAATGTCTGGTTCAGTTGTTTAATAGCAACATCAATGTCCTATGATAGCTTTAGGGCCTCATCAGCCCAAGGCTTAAAAGGTGGTCACTAAGCGCCTTCTTCTTTTGGTGGAGTTCGTCGATATCATCTCGAAGGGCGTGGCTGGTACACAACCTTGTGAATTTTTGAGCAGGGATCAGAGTAGGCATAGTGGCTTCAATTTGCTCAAACGCTTCTTCCTTATGGCATAGGTCCTGGTTGATTTCATGCAGGACAGGGTCGCACTGCACCTTGGTCCATAACAGCATAGTTGTTTCTAATCATTGGGCACCCTGATAAATTTTCTCTGTAATCACATTTTTAGCTACTGTAACCAGTGATTCTCTCTAGGCCCATACCTCTAGAGGTGTCTCTAGCTACAATTTAGCCTGTAAATCTGCAATTTTCTATTCCATTTGCGTTTTGACCTCCCGGATTTCAGTCCTTGAGGCTTTCAATCCCGTGAATAACTCCTCAATTTTGGCCTCGGGGGTGGTGAAGTCTGGGATATCCTCAGAGATATCTGTGCACAGCCTACTGATTAGGTTTTCTAGCTTGATCTTTTGTGCAGAAGCGAGGGTACATGTAGCCTGGGCCTCAGACACTTCAACAAATTTTTCTTCAATCATCTGCTTGGTTGTGCTGAGCTGATGGTGCACTTGACGGTCCCTATGCTAAATCTCTTTGAACAATGAAGTGTGGGGCACGCAATGACTCATGAGGTAGCCTGGCTAGATCCAACTACACCTCTTCACAGGCATGGAATTGCATGCCTAAGTCAGGGGAACTCATCATGAGGGCCACGCTGGGATGAGGACAAGGGCAACTTTCTGCTGTAACTATGATTGCGCTACTGACTGCAGGGCTTGACCTTGCCTAGATCATGCTGGTCTGCAAGGTATCTTCTTTGAGATACAGAGCTCAGAGCCCACCTAAAGTATATCAATTGTGGCCTTCTGCTGCTCATCCAAAGCTAGCCATTTGTCCTTTGCCGCCATGGTGACTACATCTGCAATCTGCTCCAAATCAACTTCGGTCAGCGTAACTACCATGCCTCATTCTGGTAGGATGGCTCACTGCTTCTTTTGTGACCCTTTGATAGGCTCACATGTCCACTTCATGCCTCGGGGGGAGTTAGGACCTTCTGCATCCAATCCTTCTGTGCCCAGGTCTAGTTGTGAATCTATCTGTGTTTCCCCTTCAGTGTCCTTCTTGGTGTTATTTTTTTGTTGTGAATCCTTCTGTGATCCCATGTCCCCTTATTTCCCAGTGCCTTTGCTCAATCCAATAGTTTCTTTGGTGGTGGTGGGTCGAGTGAAATTTTTAGTACTCATTCCTGCGGTGCCCATTGCACCTGATTTGAACCCAGTCTTCCATTGTGGAGGCCATGTGGCGATTAGGCGGTCAATGTCCTCATTCGCAACCATGTATGGGAGCGAGGCCCATTCTGTGTTCTTGTGAATTCTGACTTGGACGTTATGCATAGTAACCTGGAACATTGCGATGCCCTTATATTTGTCATATACTATGGGTGAAAATTGCGGTCGGGAATTGATAGTTGTGGCTAGTCCACTCTGAAAGAGGACCCAAAAGACTTGATTGTCCTCGATATGTTGCGTGTCCTTGGATTCCCACAAGTTCATGTAACGAGCCCCTTTGCACATATCAAGCATGAGCTCAGGGAGGATTGATTCTTCTGTTGCTTCCCATGCAACCAACACAATGAGAAGCAAAATCCAAGAATATCAGAATGCACACCCCTGATCCTGGGCTTCGCGGACATTTTCCAGGAACGTGTTACACAAATGATGGGCTCAATTGAAGTAGTCCCCATTTTCACATTGTCCTACCAGTTGAATGACATACACAGGGACAGTGGCAGCCTGGCATTTGCACATCAGCTTGCACAGCATCAACAATGTACCCATCTGTGTTTCAGGGTCACTCATAGTGCTGATCATGAACCCCCAAGTGTTCCTTAGCACATGGTACGTCTCGTGCATGTTGTCGGCGATTTTCTGCTCATACTTATTGCCAACACATAGTATAGGGTTGGGCCCTTCCATGGGGAGGCCAGTAATTTGGTGAATTAGCACGGCATCAATAGGGATGCGGTCTTGGATCCACAACCGTCATGGACCAAGGCAAGCAGTTGGCATACCAAGCGGTCAGTAATATTGTAATGGAAAAAATGTGGCATCCATAGTAGGTTCAAAATCTCAGAACTAGCCAACCCATGCACCCAGTGCATAGGGACGATATTTATCCTGTCATCTTCCAATATCCGCTCGAGGTATAGCTGAGGTGCCAGCTATGGGAAGGCCTCCAAATTGGCCAAGTCATGATTGTCAAATTTAATTTCATGGAGCTTACCAAAGGGTTCTCCAATGATTGGGACCTCACTCGGAGTTAAAGGCATTTGCAGATAGGTTCGCAAGCCATCAAAACTCTTTGGAGTGCGTTTCAACGGACTACGAGGCCGAAAAAAGGGTAGTAACCAATTGATTGGTTCGACGATCCAGGCCTTTTCGTGAGAAAACATGGGTCGCTTTACTAGACCAAGCGACCTTTCTTGGCCTGAAGCCCATAGGGACTTCACATTGTAAGGTGAGGTGTGGGGCTTCATCCCAACGCATTTCACAAGTTTCCCTGACCCCTGCACTTTTTCTTTCCCTTTCTTCTTTTCTTGACTTGGTGTAGATATAACTTCCTCGGCTTTTGGTTCGACTTCCACTACTTCCTTGTATTCTTTTTCTTTCGAGTTCACTAGCTGGGATGACTCAGCAGGATTAGTCACAGTCATTCTGGCGAGAAAAACAAACTCAGGGTGGCTACTGTCTGAGAGGGAAACACACTCAAACATTAACAAAGCACAAGAGGAACAGATTCGTATAGATCATAAAATTTTAAAGTTATATAGAACCCTCTTTTGAACTATCCCCTTGCTTTTATAGCCTTTGCGATCGACCAACAGTTGCGTAAACCTGATCCGAAACTTACCATCAAGTAAAAGGTAATTTTTTTTTTCCAAAATTGCCTCATTAAATTCTGGTCGCTCGCTTCTTTCAATGGTAACTTTTTCCTTTTACCCAACTGTATTGTTCCAATGGATAGTTTTTTCACCTCTTGTGTGCCCAGCGCACCCATGCACTCCCAACATACCTCCTATGTGCCCAACGCACCCCTGTGCTCATAGCATAACCCTTGCGCTTTGAACATTCTCCTGCGCCGCCTGAACACCCCTTTGGACTTTCAAATCTACGGCCACACCCTGCGCATATCATGGTCCTTACCTTCCCTTGTGGATGTACTCCGCCCCATACAACTACTCTAGCCATATAGTCATTTAATCTAATACAGTTTGAGTCGGCTGCCATTGACATAGCCGTGTAACATACAGCCGTGCAGGGTAGCTAATTGAACAACTCTTCCATTTGTGACTTTCCTTACTGTATAAAGTGGCTATCATACAACAAGACCAATTCTCCCTCCACAAATGTTTTTGTTGAATATGTCGATCATGCCATGCGTTATCCCAAGCCTTTGGAACCTACTAATGGAAATTAGCAATGAAACGATCTTCCTCCAAAGCCACAAGCTGCGCTAAATGCTCCTTCATGATATCAAGCTCTGCCATATTTGTAAAGGCTATGATGCGTAGGCTAGGAACAATATATTCCATGGGCATAATGGACTCCTTGACATAGAACATTCGAAACAATGTCATCCCAGTCAACTTCTTTCAGGTGGTTCAATAGGCCCAAAGAATAAATGAGATGCCCATGTCCTAGTCGTTGTGATCGACGTTATAGACCTTAGTCAAAGCCTTCTCCAAAGTTTTATTAATAGCTTCTACGGCTCCCTTTTCCCGTGGGTGATACGGAGTGCTTTTCGCATGATGGATCTAAAACTCTTCCGTCAAGGCCTATATTGTTTCATTAACAAAGTGTGTACCTTTGTCGCTCATTAAGATATTCGTACATCCAAATATGGTCATAATTTTCTCAAAGATGAAGTGCGCAGTAGTATCTGTAGTGAAATCCTTCACCGCTTGTGCTTCAGCTCACTTGGTTACATAATCAGTGGCAATTATAATGTAGCGTGCACCTTTCTTCTTTCCAGGTGGGTTGATAGGTCCCACAAAATCGATGGGCCATTTTTCAAATGCTTGCAGGGCCATTTGCGGTTGAAGGAGCATTTCATCTCTACATGATGGCCTTCTTATTTGTTGGCATGTATCGTAGGCTTTACAATAGTCGTGAGAGTCATTATGCAGGGTAGGCCACTATAGTATAGCTCTCAAGATATTTTGCATTGTTGCTTTCCCTGCATAGTGACCTCATGCTATACCGTTGTGGGCTTCTGCCAAGATAGCATGTCGTTATTTCTCCAAAAATTTACCTTCGCAACACCTCATTAGCTCCCATATTATATAGATGACCTAAGATTATGTTAAAATCTACAGCTCAGGTTACCAACGCTTTCTTTTGTTGCACTGAATACTCTGCAGGTGCCATGCCTGTAGTTAGGAACTGAATAATGTCAGTGAAATGCACAACAACTACCTTAATAGAAAACAATCGCACATTAGGAAATTCTTCTTCCAGGTTGGTCAATTCCTCGCCACTCTCAATTCGAGACAATTGATCTGGTCCAGCATTCAACTTTCCTGGCTTCACAACGATCTCAAAGTTGTATTCTTGGAATAGTAGTAGCCATCGATAGATTGCCCCCCGCAACATAGGCTTATTGACCAGGTACTTCAAAGCCGAATGATCTGTAAAATTTTTGAAGTGTCTTCCTAATAGATAGTGTCAGTACTTCTGTAATGTGTAGACCATAGCCAAGCCCTCCTGCTCTGTGGTGGAGTAGTTGTGCTCCACACCAGAGAGTTTCCTACTAGCGATCGCAACTGGATGATCAATGTCTCCATCTCCAGGCTACATAAGGACCAATCCTAGGGCCATTCTTGATGCATCTATGTGAACATGGAGTACCTTCACCCAATCATGAATAGGGATAATTTTAAGGATGGAAAATTATCTTGAAGTTTAAAAAATTGGCGAATCCCACTAGTCCCTAATATGCAAAATATAAAATGTTTATTAATGTATTTGTAAAATTATTCAAAATTATAATGATATTATACATAGTCTATATAGTTTTGGTGATTTTTAACGTAAAATAATTTTATATTGTAAAATTTGGGCGAATCAGTTTTATAAAAAAATGGAAATTGGTGAATCTGGTTTTTGGAAAAACCATAGAAAATTAGCCCACTTGCGAATATTAGCCCCTAAAATTTTCCATGATCAGGAAAGATGGGGATAGGTGCAGAGACCATCCTCTCCTTGAGTAACTCAAAGCTTTTCTGACACTCGTCATCCCAAAAAAATGAAACATCCTTCTTAAGAAATTTTTCCATAGGTGTTGTGATCAGCGCGTACCGCTGAATGAACTTTCTGTAGTGGCCTGTATGTCCGAGGATCGAATGCAGCTATTTCTCAGTTGTCAAAACTGCCAGGTTTATGATAAATGTGACTTTGGTAGGACCAACCATCAATGCTTGCTGACAAACTATGTGGCCAAGAAAGATCGCAAAGGGTGCACAGAATATGCATTTCTTGATATTCAGGGAAATATTGTGCTTCCTACAGGCATCCAACATCATGTGCAGGTTCGAGACGTGCTTCTTCACCAAGTCGAAGACAGTCCAGTCGTCAAAATATACCTCCAAAAACTTGTGGATGAACTCTTTGAACACTGCAACCACCACCCGCGAAAAGATGGCAGGGGCATTCTTGAGCCCAAATGGCATGAAATTATATTGAAAGGATCCCAATTTAGTGGTGAACGTAGTTTTTCTACGATCTTTAGGTGCGATCCTGATCTGATGGTAGCCCAAGTACCCATCTGTAAATGAGTATGTTTCCTGCCTACCTACACTATCAAGGATTTCGTCGAAGAACGATGTAGGAAAGGGATCACGCACATAGGCATCATTCAATTTTTGCAATTCAACATAGATTCATATATCCCCCTTCATATTTTTATCTTGAACAACCATCGAACTTACCCAATCTGACTGTTCGACCGGTTCAATGATACCAACGGTCAACATTTTATCGATTTCATCCTTAACATTTTTCTTATACTTAGGGTTTAGCTGATAAGTACACTGCTTCATAGGGCACGCATCTGGTCTTAGAGTGATGCACATGAACCCTAGGTCCCCTATAATCCCCTTGATTTTCAAGAACTTTGTGGGGAATAAGTGTTGGTATTCCGTGAGAAAATATGCCACTTTTCCTACTGTATCATCATCCCAATAGTCCACGTTTTTAGCTGACTTAGGTTTCTCTTCCATGCCAATGTTGACTTCTCATAGCTTTAAAGGTTTACTAACATCGAAATTTTGTAGTGGGTGTCCAACAACTGCGCACTCTGCTTCTGACTACGGGATAGAGACATTTTGTGGATCTTCATCACACTTTTCTATTGCTAAATTGTAGTAGTTGACAATATCCTGCATCTCTGCTTCCCATGTTGGTGCCCCAAGTGTTGCGTAAGGCAGTGATCCATCAAAGATGAAAGTATCGATATCTGCAGAGCTTCATCAATCACCTCTGTTTCTCCTACTAACCCAAATGTCCCTACAAACTCATCCTTCAATGTTTCCCAGTGGAAGGTGCATTGATGTAGCTCCGCATCTAAATACCATGCAGTGGGGATTGGTCCCAAGGCATGAATAAACAAGTGAAACCACTCTTCTATAGTCTGGTCACACCATTTCTCCATCCAAGCTAACAAATGATCATGTGGGTGCCCTGGGCCAAGGAACGTATTTATGTGCAACTAAACCGAAGGTTCAAATCACAGGATAATCATATCCCGACACTCTTCCTAATCCTGGAATGCCTCCTTATGTGTGTCCCACCACCTCGCAGGTGTTGCGCACATGGCTAGATTAAGGGCCCATAGGCTTCGCTCTCTTGGAACCTTATCTTCAAATGCTCGCAAAAACTCCTTAATACTACAAGAACCATCAAAGTAGGGTAGTTCTCTTACCTCTAAGGACATGCATCAGAAGTTCTTTGTGACTCTAAGAAATTACAACGCAGATACGTCATGTAACCAATTCTACCAATTTTCCATCTCCCCGTCAGAGTTAGAGAAACATTCACTATCTTTTTCCCAGCAAATCACACCATCAGCCGTGGGATTGATCCAATCTTCGTCCCATGCAATTAACTTATATATGTGATCCACATCCTCTTCCTCGCGTACTGGCTCCGTATATCATTCTCCTTCTGCATGGTCTAGTGGTACTATCACCTGCATACCTTCATTCTCAAACACCATTCTTCTTTTCTTCAGATTGATGATACCTCCCATATCTATGGCCCAATCCAATCCTAAGATCACAGGATAGGGGTCCGCATATTTGAAAATATGAATTACCTCAAAGTCAGCTTGAAACTTAACTCCTGCGATATCTACCATGATCTTTGATAGCCTCCCCAACGGTATAATCTTCTATTGGTTGGCCATGCATAGCTAGATAGTGGACCATTCCAGCTTAGGTTCCCCCATTCGCTGCCAAGTTTGCTTGGGTAATAAGTTCGCATCTGATCCCAAGTCCAAAATAACTTGATCCATTTCATAATCACCAATCTACGCTATTAGCCGCATTTCCCTTCTAGTGTGTTTCTTATGCTTGTATAGTTTGTGCACATCCTTAACTTCCAGGGGTGGAATATTTCTTTTTGCGCAGATTTCCATTAAAGCTTGAATATTTTCTACGGCTCTTTGGTTGTGCAGCAGCTCGTACATGCCTGCAAAAATGGTTTGACTTCGTCATTTGCATTGAGACTTGCGGGGGCCTGAGAAGTAGACACCCCAACCTGAGAAAATTCTTTGCAGGTTGCAATAAAGGTTTCCTTTTCCTTTTGTAGGTCCAACCCTTCTTGTTTAATAGTTTCTTTCCGGATAAGAGGCTCAGCCACAAATTTCTCCTCATCTCCCCCAGTGGCCATGTCATTGTGTGTTATAACAATAATGCATGGTCCTTCGTCTTGAGGTTCTACCTTAACACTCTGCACATTAAGCGTACGTATCTGGTGCTTTTCCTGCATTTTTGCAATCAGAATTGGACAGTGTTCAATCAGATGGTCCAGCTATCTACAATATCTACAAGATTGTCTTGCAGGGTTCGGGAAGTCCCTCGCAAATTTCCCTACTTCTCCACAGTTATAGAAGATCAGTTGTCCTCTTCCCCTAACCACGCTTCCACCCCTGCCCCCTCCCCTGCCCCTAGCTAGGGAGACACCTATGCCTGAGGGGGATCTTGGTGAAGAAGGGTCCACTTGTACTTGATAGAGGTTTCCCTGGTCTATCATTAAATCATAAGTTTGGCAGTTTTGTTCATCATTTCCTACTGATCGGAAAAACTGACACCATTGTTTCTTCAGCTCTGGAACATATGCACTGAGGCGAGGGTAGTGATTAGTATCATGCAGACTAGCTATACGAAAATAATTGCACCACAACATTGGTCCACTTGGTCCCATAAATTCCCTAGGGCACAATGGACTAGGTCCCCTAGCTTGTAGATAGTCTACCAACAGTGGGCACTGATCCTTGGTATGGCCAGATACCCTGCATCATATGCACCATATGTCTGGGCTAGTTTCTTTCCCTCGATACTTTTGCAGGTTCTGGATTTCCATGTGCATCCCCTCCAGCTTCCCTTGGATTTGTTATATTCCCACTGGGCATCATCCCTTGGCACGACTTCTATATTCATAGCAATATCCAT
Source organism: Pinus albicaulis (assembly GCA_034641835.2). NCBI lineage: Eukaryota > Viridiplantae > Streptophyta > Pinopsida > Pinales > Pinaceae > Pinus > Pinus albicaulis. Next base: position 660,108,017 of record CM076583.1, on the reverse strand, counting down.
ATTTTTTTTCCTGCGATTCAATGTCCTGCTAACCCATAGGTACCCACAGGTGAGACAATAACATAGAAATGAAAAATTATTTCTGTTGTCTATCATCATACAAAACTTCGCCCTCTCTGATCACTTTTTTTAGTTGTTGGTCGGCCTCCCACTTAGACTCAGAGGGCCCTTGCTTGAAATATTTTAGGTCATTCACCATCTAAGAATAGGACTTCGGCTTCTTGAACTATTGTTTGAGGGCATCTTTAATATTTTTAATGGTTGCATTCACATGCTGAGCTACGTATCGCATATACAAGTTCAGGGCTCTTCCTTCGAAGGTAATGGATAGTTGTACCCTCTTTACCACATCACTGGCCACATTCTGCGCTATCCATACTGACTCTGTGACCAACCAAAATCAGTCCATATCTTCATCCCCTACACCCTTTAAGGTGGGTAGCTTCATGTGTGAGGCCATATCATCTTCTAATGGAGGGGGAGGTATGGGTAAGTTTTTACCCCTATGCTGGTTTGAGGTGGTGTAGTTGGAGGGATATGCGCAACTGTATCTCTTGATGGACTATAGAAATATCTATCTCCTTCTTGATTAGTTCTGTAGTATTTACCACTTCGTGTCATGCTTTCACCTAGATCGGAGGTCATTCACTTGGTGTGGCTGCATAGAATACCTTTTTCGCACAGCAAAATTTTGATTAATAAGGGCAACATTTTCAGGAACTTACCTCGGAACCCTTTGAAGAACCTCCGCTCTACTTATGAATATGAGAGGAACTAATCAACAGCGAATTACGTCACAAATCCTCCCAATACACTATCCACCCAGTGATCTACCGTACACGTGATGGTATTATCAGTTCTTTCTAACTACTGGATCAATTATGGAGTCCACTGCATGACCTGCTCATCCTTCCAACACGTCTGGAAATCTACGAGCCTTGCTAGCCACTCCTGAAGCTCGTTTGCGATTGTTACGAAGAATATTTCATAGGTTTCTGTGAAAATTTACTTATTCTTCCACTTCTCCACTGTCAACTTTGTGCTACGATTCTATTTTATTGTGAATTATTGAGCCTGTTTTTCAAACCACTCTTCAATTTTTCTTTTCTCAGGTCTCCAATGCACTCCTAGCATTACCTGATCTCTCTCAAAATTCTCTTGGTCCCAGCAACGGAACCATTTTTTGGCTTGAGGGGTCCTGACCCAGGTTTGGAGGTTAAGGTTTTCCAACAAACCCCTATACTACTGGCCCTTTAGGAAATGACCTGCTTTCGCAGGCCAAGGTCTCACCTGAAGTAGTATGGGTGGGTGTTGGAACCAAGTTTCTGTTAGTATGAATCCTTTGTCGAAGATTACGAAAAAAGACCACTTTAGCTACGCATAACTAATAGCCCTAACATCAAATGTGGCTTCCAGTATCTTCAGATCTGCGGTTAGTTGATCAAGACAAGA
>CM076583.1:659956381-660106465 GCA_034641835.2 Pinus albicaulis | reverse complement strand
AATTTACAATGAATATTCGGCATGAAAGAGAGCATGAATGGGAAGAACACGAAATGGCTACCGATGCTGCTACTTTTCTGGTTCTCTACAGATGTGAATTACTAAAGTATGGTCATTTAGACCTGAAGAGAGGGCAAGAAGACCTTCAAAGTTGAATCATCCAGCAGTGGGATGACCAGCAGCATGTCTTTCACATTGGGGGTAATGAACTCTCGATCGAGAAATATGACATATACTACTTGATTAGCTTTTCATGTAGAGGATTGAGGCCTAATTTGATAGGTTCCAGGGCTGATCCCTGCACTACTGTGGATCTGATCCGAACTCACCATATAAACAATAATGCTGTGGTAAGTAACTAGGTGCCTATAGCACGGGTGGCTGGCAGAGCGATGAGGTCTCTATTGTGGATGATAGTTCACTTAGCATGAGTTAAGAGTCACCATGTGGCCACCAAGGCTGAGTTATTTTTGGCGCTGGATTGCATGCAACCTCAGGTTTTTGACTAGTGCGAAGGTGTTGTCCGCCAGGTTGGAGAAGAACTGATGGCATGTAAGACCCGGACCCAAAGAGAGTTTGGGTATGGCACACTGATCGTGTCCTTCATACTAGAGTGGGTGCCCACAATGAGGCCAAGGATGATCACAGATGCATTGGGACCATGGGAGCCAAGACAGGCTCGTTGTTTAGCTTTGATACTGCAGACTGGAGAGGGTCCAATCTGTCACAATTTTGATGATGCATTCTTCGAGTGGCTAGAGGACCAAATCCTAATTATTGAATATTATCCCTATGCAGGGATGAAATACATAGGAGATATATAATTTATGCTGCCACTAGGCACTCAGTGGGGTCCTAATTGTAAGAAGGAAAATTATCGGTGTTGAAATATTTTTTATATTTTGAATGTTTATGCAAATTTTTTGTTTAATGGGTGAAAATGTTTTGACATGAAGCTTATTTCTTGACACGGATGTGGCACCCATCCGTCTAGCTGGAGCCCCTCACTATGAAAGGCGAGGAATGCAACTACATGGGGCTGGCGTAGCAGTAGAGGCTACAGTAGTCACCGAAGAGGGTGATGAGGCATGTAGTTTGCACAAGCTTGCTAGGAACCTCGAGTGTCTAAGCATGGGTGTGCTACCTCTTGCCATGAGGGAGATCCTAGTTCACCTACAGTGGCACACAATGGGTGTGCCGTAGAGGTTTTCGATGCCTCTTAGGAGGTTATCCAGAGCAGTTATCTACTATCATGAGCAGTAGACTCAGGAGGATTAGTGGATAGATGTGTAAATGTCAGAGTGAGGCTTAGCAAAGCCAATTGTTTGTAAAACACCCAAGTTTTGGGAATATGGTTCTTGTGTTTTTAATTTTTATGTATTTTTATGGTGAAAAAATATATACTTATGTATGACTCTTTCTATAATAAATGCACAAATTCCAATCTAAGACATAGTTTTCTAATGAACCATATAATGTATTAAATTCTCTAGGAATGTGCTCAAATGAGATGGTTTGAAATTGACGTTCTAGAATTCGTACCCTTAAATAATAACGTAATAAGACTGGATGACAGACTCGATAACAATTGTTTAAATGCATAATGACGAGTTTGGAATATAACTTGACCACCAGATTGGAGATGTCACGAGATGCAGCTTCCATGAGGAGTTGTATCACCGACATGTACTCAGCAATATTTTTGATGGCATTCTATAGGAAAATTCCCCCATAGCCAAGGATCTTTGACTCAAGTGTATAGAGGACCCAAGCAGCTTATGCAATGTTCCAAGTATGATGATTGGCACCATCCACATATCCAACATATGATAACGATGAAGAAGGCATATATGTAAAAGAAGAGAGTGTTCATGAGAAAAACACTGAAAAATCGTGAATATATAGACACATCAAACAAAGACAAATTTGATATACATAAAATTACAAAGCATATGCCTAGTGGAACACTAGGCAAAATACTTCTTCAGATAGAGCTCACTGTGGGGCTCCACGAGTGGAATTCCATTACAGTCCTAAAGTTCATAAGCTCCTTTTGAATAGACTTTTGTGACGACATAAGGACAAAGCCATAATGGTTGAAGCGTTCCTGCCCCCAAGAGGTCGTGTCTCTGATCATAGAGTATAACGGTATCACTGTCTTGGAAAGAATGAGGCTTGAAATATTTGTTGTACTAAGATTTTACTCGATGATTGTGAGCGTTGAATTATAGTGTGGCATCTTGGCGAGTTTCATCCAATTGATCGAGCGAGAGAAAGCACTCTTATTCGGTAGTGGTGACGGGTAGGAGTTCAACGACGAGATTGAGTGATGGAATCTCACACTCGATTGGGAGTAATGCTTCCAAGCCAAATGCTAGTTGGAATGGCATGAAGCCTGTAGCATTTTTTACTGATGTTTGGTATGCCCATAACGTGGAATATAATTTCTGATGCCATTTGGTTTTATGGTTGCCGACTAACCAACGAATCATGGTTTTGAGGACAACGTTTATGGCTTCGACTTGATCATTCGCTTGCAGATAGTAGGATGAATACTGGTCTTATCGAAAACCTAGAATGGAAGTTAATTCCATCATCATATGGTTATAAAATGTGACCCATGATCTGTGACGATTGAGAGGGGTACACCAAAACTGCGGATGACCTAATTGAATAGGAATAGAGCGGTAGTTTATCCATCAGCCTTAAAAGTGGGAATGGCTTCTACCCTTTTTGTGCAGTAGTCAACTGCAACTAAAATGTAGTTGTGTCCATCCACAGAAGTGGGATTTCATGTGACAAAATTGATTCCCCATTTAGCGAAAGGATCAACAGAGAAAACTGGATTAAGAGGGGCGGGGTGGGCACACATTTTCTTTATGAAAATCTGACATGGATGGCACTTCTAGACTGCTGCGATGTAGTCTTTAAACAAAGCGGGCCAATAGTATCATGTACGTAGGATTTTATGGGCAGTATGTATGCCAAAAATATCATCGTCGCATGCCCCCCATGATAGCCATTTAAAATGTGTTCCGCATCGTTAAGAGAGAGACAATGCCGAAGAATAGTATCAACACCACAACGATATAGAGTATCATTTAGCATGAGGTAGTGTTTTGCTTGGTGATGAATACGACGATGGTCATCTGACGTGAGAGTTGGGTAGAATCGTTGAGTTTGGAGGTAGACCAAAATTTCTCCATACCAAGGATTAAAATAATTGACTAGGTAGACATATTCATCAGGAAATGGATCATGAGCTACATCTTCTGGGTCAATTCTAGGAAGGTCTAACATTAATTCGGTGAAGACTAGATATTTCTTTGCTTTTGCAGTATTGAAAACAAAATCAAAATGTTGGAGGATTACAATTCATTTGGAATATTTTCCTCCAATAATTTTACGAGACAATATGTGTCGCATGGGATTCTCCAAAGAAATTACGATATTCTACCACAGTAATATATAGTGTCGGAGGCAAGTGATATCGAAGACCACCGTGAGAGATAGTTTCTCCACATGTGAATATCGTAGTCCAAGTACGATGATACCTTTTGAAAAATAATATATCACATGCTCACTATTGTCATTGTGAACTTGAACCAAGACCATTCCTAATGAGGATGGTGAGGCTACCAGGTAGAGGAGAAATTCTCGTGAATAGTTAAGGGCACTAAGAAGTGGGGTGGAAACAAGTGCTCATTTCAAGTCATCAAAAAATAGTTGAGCTTGGTCATCCCATAGATATGATATCCCTTTCTTAATCAAGCGCATAAGGCTCTTCATTATCTTAGCATAGTTTACTATGAAATGACGTAAGAAGTTTTCCTTCCCTTGCAAACGTTGGAGTTGTAAAATGCATTGTGGTGCAGGTAATTCAATTATCACCTTAACCTTATCAGGATCAACCCTAATCCTGTGCTTGGAAACAATAAAGCCAAGAAGGCATCCAGAAATGACAAAAAATACACACTTATTTAAATTCAGACATATATTGTAGAACCTACACCGAGCGAATATTTGTTTAAGATGCACAAGGTGATGGGTTCATTTCTTGGAGTGAGCGGGAAGGTCATCCAAGTAAGCTTGTACAATGTGTCAGATATCATGAAAGGCATAGTCCATAGCCCTTTGAAAATTTTCTCCAGCATTATTCAGACTGAATGGAAGTTTATGATAAACAAATGTGCCCCAAGGACAGATGAAGGTAGTTTTATGCTAGTCATATTTTTTAATCACTATCTAGTTATAGCCTGAGAAGCCAACCATAAAGGAGAAAGATTCACATCGGTGCAATCATCAAGAATATGATCTATAAACGGCGTAGGATAATTGTCTTTTGGAGAAGTGGTGTTCAGATCATGATAATCAACAAAGACCCGGATGGTGCCTTGGTTTTTATCTACGGGAATCAGATTGGAAACCCATTCCGTCAAAGGAAAGGGATAGACAAAACCAGCATGTAAGAATTTTTCGACTTCAGTCTTGATGGCAGCTACTTTGCGAGGGTGGACATGTCAGAGTATTTGCTGGAAAGGATTGGTATTGTCATAAATCTTGATTTTGTTATCAACAATAGATGGATATATGTTGGGAATTTCATTGTAATACCAAGAAAAAACATAGAAGAATTCCTTAAAAACAGATGTGAAGCATGAAATTTCCTCTGGATTGCAATTAGCTCCAATCTGAATATTTTCCATGATACTCATTTTGACTGAGATATCTTATAAGCATAGTCTTGGAAAGATTACCCATGTTCTCTTTCGTATCGATAGTTTGAACAGTCATGTAAGGGGATGGAACAAACTCAGGTGGGTCAAAATATGGGTTTTGAGTAGTGATAGCATTTGAATCGAACATCGTAGCACGATGATGGAACACTCCGCAAGGTCATTCTTCTAGAGACATGATCTCTCGAATAGCTTCATCTGTAGGAAGGACTTCATCGAGGAGATCCTTAGAAGGAACTGTGATGGGCAAGAGGGTGCTACCATTTTTTGGCTCGAGGGGTCCTGACCCAGGTTTGGAGGTTAAGGTTTTCCAACAAACCCCTAAAATATTGTCCCTTTCAGCAATGACTTGCTTGCTCAGGCCAAAGTCTCACCCGAAGTAGTATGAGAAGGTGTTGGAACTAGGTTTCTACACCCTATGAGAGAGTAGGTAAGTCAAGTAGGTCTACGTTCCCAGCCTATCGAGTTCACATAAAACAGATATATTCGCAGTTCTATTAACAATACCATCCACAGTGTAACAGATCTATTATCATGCATATATCTAGTTAATACATTTGCATCCACGTGCGTGTAATATTCCCAATTAGTCCTAAGCTAATGGGAATATTCAATTTTGTTTTATTTTTATGTTTCATGAATAAAATTGTAAAGGAGGATCATAAAAATCCTAAACAGTAAATAAATCAATGCCAAATGTGAAAAAGGCTATATCTTGGTTATTTAAGTAAGCCCCCTTAGGTACGAAAGGGGCTAAACATTTTGAATGGGTCAATCATAACCAAATTTATAGTGTTTTCTTGGAGGAGTGGCCATCAATGAGGCACAATGCAGTTTTAGATGGTGATGGCTCATGTGAAAGGAGCTATTTCATTGGACGTGGTTTAGGGTTTGCAAGCTCTGAACTTATAAAAGGTAGAGGATGGCAGCATGAGAAGGTTGTTGATGCTATTATATTTTTTGAATACATTGTATGTTTACACATATATCATTATCTTTTTGTTTAGCTGAGAATATTTTTGTTTAGCACTTGGTGTTCCTGACCGGGAATCCCACCTCTTCCCTTGAGAGGCCTCTTGGAAGACTTTGCAATTCTTTTCTACTATTTGGCTGAAGGCCAAGATTCTTCTTCCAACTAAAAAATAGATATTTTTGAGGGTTTGGTTGTCTTTTAAATCTGCTGCAAGTGGAGGCTAGATCTACTCAGATCTAGACCATTTTAGTGCTCCTTTTCAACGGGAAAGGCTTATATCCCATTGGTAAGAGAGTATTGGATGATTAGAGCTACATTTTCAGATCTTGGCATAAGGCCAAACATGTTCTAAAGCCTACAGTGCATTCTTACTTCTAGAACTACATTATTTGTGTGGGTATTGCTGCAGGGTATTTTGGCACACTTTTTGGAGAAGCAGTTTTCATGTGTTGGGGATCTGCCCTTCACATTTGAGATCCATTGGAGAGGATTACCATATTTTATATATCAGATCATATCTAAATTTTCATGAATTTCTAAATATTTCTACAGATCTGCAACATTAGATCTCAGATATACTCCTTGTACTTCATGTTTTGCTAAAACCCCCAAGGGGAATTTGAAGAAGAGCCTATCTAGTGTATGGACCTGATATAGATCTAACTTTTTATACACAGATCTGCTCTAGATCTGAAGTGTAATCTACAGCTGTTGCAACTAATAAAATAATCCTCCTAAGCTCTTTTCAGTCTTAATTCATGGTTGCAGCACCTCTTTTTGAGGATTTTCTTCCATTAAAGTCTTCTATTTCCTATTGTGCATCTCATGGGCTATATTTTGCATATATTTTGTTGATGTAAATGTAAATAAAGAGCCTCCATATTTGTCTCCTACTCTTACTTATATGATCTGTGTTATTTCTCTGCATAACTATTTAATATTCCTTCATTCCCCATTTAGGAATATTACAGTGGTATCAAAGCATCATCTTGGCATAGTCTGTGCTCTTTAAGAAGCCAATATGTCTTCTGAATATGACGAACCTCTCACTGACAGAAAAAAGAGGTATCTAAAGAGAAGATAGAATAAATTTTATTACACCAATGATAATCAAAACAAGGGTAAAGCCCCTACATCTGGAAGGTGAAGCACATGACTGGTGGTTCCATGGCTTGTCTACATTGGGTCATGCCAATGTGACTGATTATTCAGAATTCACTAGAAGGCTAGTGGAAAGGTTTGAAGAAAGAGATCCATAGGCACCATTCATGAACCTTACAAAGTTAAAATAATCAGGTAATACAAAATCTTACATTTCTAAATTTTTAAGATTATCTATTATGGTTCATGATTTGTTTGCAGCAAGAAGGGTGTACATGTTTGTAGATGTTTTAGATGAACCTCTTCATGGGTTGGTAAATTATACCAAGCCCATTACTTTGCATGATGCTATTGAAAGGGCTAGAGACCTTCAAGATGCATTGCCAAAATCAAAGGCAAGTTTTTAGAACAAGCACTCTTTCCCTTCAAAGGGAAAGGAAGAGAAAGCTGCTCCTTCCAAGGAGAGCTAATACAAGAAGCCTCTTAATGATGAAGTCTAGAGAGATATAAGGAAAATGAAGCTATATTTCACTTTCCAAGAATCATGGGCACTTGGACATAGATGTGATGCTAGAAAATCACATTACATAGAGGTCTTCTCAGATATTGAGGAGGAAGATGAGGACAAGCCAAGAAGAGGTCACAGCACTGACACTGCAGGAGGAGAGCCAACTTCATTAGGAGATGGGGATGGAGCATTCACTCCTATTGGAGGGGATATTTCATCTTTGGGAGGATTACCTAAGTAATTGAACTTAAGAGTTCAAGGTTCCAGCTTGAATAAGAGGGTTTCTTTCTTGATTAATAGTGGGGAAACTCACAATTTCATTAATGCCCATCTAGTGAAAAGGAGGGAAATACCCACTGATAATTTTGGGAGTTTCTCTGTTTCGGTCCTAGGAGATAGAAAAATGGAATGCATGCATTATGTCCCATAACTTTAAGTCACAATGGGAACCTATACTTTGGTTTATCACTTCTTTGTGGTTGACATAGCTGACACCAATGTGATTTTGGTTGTCCAATGGTGGATTACATTGGGGAAGGTCACCACTGATTGGGAGGCTTTGAAAATGGAATAGGTGGACAAGAAGAGTGGTTAAACTAAAATTATCAAAGGCATGCATACATACCCCTCACATACCACTTCCACACAAAGAACAGATATGGATTTGCATAGTGGAAGCAAGGACCTTATAGTCCCATTTATCATGCTCATGAGATTTCTACATGGGACCCTCTTATCTAGTGGAAAACCACCTAGGAGGTCACCTGATTCAGTCTTTGTGGGAGATCTCTCACCACATGATGCTCCAAATTCAGATCCAGGAGGGATGGGAGCATTGGAAGACAATAGTACAGTGCTGGGAGGTTTGGCGAAGCTTAAGGAGGAGGAAGATCTTCTTCCCTTACCATCATCACCCACTCTTATTTATGGTTCTGCGCTATGGGAGGATAAGAATGGAAGGAATAGCCTTCCAACACATACCTTTGGCATGGGAGATGTCAACGAGGAGAGAAACAACATGACAAATATTTTTGTTGATGCATCATCAACGCTGTCATTATTTGGAAGTTTAGATCCATATTGGAAATCCCAACTGTTAGTGGATTATTCCAAGGACAGTCACACTTGTATGATACTTAATGACCATCTGCATGAAGAGGGATATCTATTCCATGAAGGAGTCATCTATCGTCACGGTAGGATCTTCTTGTCTAGAGCCTCCAAGCTCAAGAAGAAGTTGCTACAAAGAGCTTATGAAGAGTTTTGTTTTAGCCACATGTATTCCCACGAAGATTTACATCATCATCATGAGAAGTTTTGATTGGGAAGGATTGAAAAGAGAACTACATCATCATTTTCAAGGATTCATGAACTATGTGGATTTGGGGCAGCAATATGACTATATGATAGAGTTATTTCAGCCATCTCTTCCTTCTTTGAGAGAGGAGGTAGATCTATGCACCACTCCATTTGTATGAGGAGTATTGTTGGTGGAGAATATGATCATGTAAGACATGTTTTATTTTCGTATTGTATGCATTCTTTCACCATGTTTATGTAGGCCATGACTCCAAGGAGGAGTAACATATATTGTAAAATTCATGGCCAATATTGGGCCACAAAATTTTTTGAATTTGGCCACTCCCTTGATAAGCAAAGGGAGATTTTGCAGCATGATGGGTGCTTCCCTAAGGAACCAAATATAGCTCACACTTCCAGCTATGGTGAGATGGTATGGGCCGCAAGTAAGTGGTGGGAAAACCACTTACCACATCTTGATTTGATGCAGGCAGGAAATGCACTATGCTGGTTCCATATGTGGGACTATGACCCACCTCCACATGCTCAAATTTCTGTTTGTATGTATGTAGTTTTGATCCCATACATTGATGATATACTTGTAATTTTTATGGGAATGTATGGAGGGAGGATGGGAGGTATGCATGTGCCTAATGGGCTGGAGATTCTCCATGTATCTTATGCTACATAATTTAGGGAGGATATTGGGCAAGCCATGCTTGTTTCATTCGAATTATTGTCTCCTTATGGGATGGATTATTTACATCTCATGAGAACTTTGGAGGAACAATTCACGGAGAATTGGATTAGTGAACACTTAGCTTATGGAGGAAGCATAACACATGATGATGTCACCAATGGAGGAGGGGAAGAGTTGTAGCACTCACCTTATCCGTTGCTTGAGGACAAGCAACATTTTGGAGGGGAGGGCTGTAATATTCCCAATTAGTCCTATTCTAATGGGAAAATTCAATTTTTTTTTATTTTTCTATTTCATCAATGAATTGTAAAGGAGGATCATAAAAATCCTAAATAAAAAATAAATCAATACCAAATGTGAAAAATGCTATATCTTGGCTATGTAAGTAAGCACCGTTATGTGTGAAAGGGGCTAAACATTTTGACTGGGTCAACCATGACCAAATCTACAATGTTGTCTTAGAGGAGTGGCCATCAATGAAGCACAATGTAGTTTTAGATGGAGACGGCTCATGTGAAAGGAGATATTTCATTGGAGGTGGTTTAGGGTTTGCAAGCTCTCAACTTATAAAAGGAAGAGGATGGCAGCATGAGAAGGTTGTTGATGATATTATATTTTTTGAATATATTGTTTGTTTAGACATATATCATTCTCTTGTTGTTTACCTGATAATAGTGTTGTTTAGCATTGGGTGTTCCTGATTGGGAATCCCACCTCTTCCCTTGAGAGGCCTCTTGGAAGAGTTTTCATTTCTTGTCCACTATCTGGCTGAAGGCCAAGCTTCTTCTTCCAACTACAACATAGATCCTGTTGAGGGTTTGGTTGTCTTTGAAAGCTGCACCAAGTGGAGGCTAGATCTACTCAGATCTAGACCATTCTAGTGCTCCTTTTCAGTGGGAAAGGATTCTATTCCATTGGTAAGAGAGTACTGGATGATTGGAGCTACATTTTTAGATCTTGGCATGAGGCCAAACATGTTCTAATGCCTACAATGTAGTCTTACTTCTAGAACTATGTTATTAGTGTGGGTACTATTGCAGGGTCTTTTAGCACAGTTTTTGGAGGAGTGGTTTTCATGTGTAGGGGATTTTCCCTTCACATTTTAGATCCATTGGAGAGGATCACCATATTGTTTATATCAGATAAGATCTGAATGTTCATGAATTTCTAAATAATTCTGCAAATCTGCAGCATTATATCTCAGATCTACTCCTTGTACTTCATGTTTTGCTGAAAACTCCAAGGGGAATTTGAAGAAGAGCCTATCTAGTGTATGGATCTGATATAGATCTAAATTTGTATACACAGATCTTCCCTATATCTGAAGTGTAATCTACAGTTGTTGTAGCCAATAAAATAACGTTGTCAAGCCCTTTTCAGTCTTAATGCATGGTTGCAGCACCTCTTTTTGAGGATTTTCTTCCATTAAAGTCATATATTTCCTATTGTACATCTCTTGGGCTATCTTGTGCATATATTTTTCTGATGTAAATGTAAATAAAGAACCTCCATATTGGCCTCCTTCTCTTAATTAGATGATATTCATTATTTCTCTGCATAACTATTTAATATTGTTGCATTCCCCATTTGGGAATATTACAGTGTGTATGACCAAATATCAGCAAAAAACACTATAATCGTAGCAATTCACAGATCACAAATACATATACCAGAGACATAGATACTTTCATAGTTCACAAAAATTAAATAGACACCTTCACAACTTAATTAGATAGCCCAGGTTCGCATCAATCATAAGATGTTCAATAGTACTTTGCATATATATTAATACCAAAATCCACTTATAATCCCAAAATACCTCCTACGCACATAGCCAGCAGGGTCCACACACATCAAGACTGAGGATCTCTGTGCACATAGCCATCAACAGTCCTTACCTAAAAAACTTGAAAACATATCTAAAAATTCATACTTAGCATCGATCTTAATTTTTTTCTACCTTAAGACTCGAAAAATTTCATCTATTTATATTGATTTAGCCTATGCTTCCAATGGTCCACAAATCATGGTTTGCAGACTCTTGGTCTACCCTTGACCCATTACAATCCATTCGGGGCTTTGACCCACCCAAAAACCCCTACTCTAGACTAAATAATATCAAAAATATACAAAACTATACAAAATTCGGAGCTTTTAGGGGACCATATTCCAAAAGTCCCCTAACACGATCTTGTGACTCGTCCTGAGTCACTGTGACGGTGGGGTCTCCACCTGTAGCTGCAGCAGCCTGATCACCTCCATTAGTGGAGGTAGCACACCTTCACTCTGAGTATCAACATTTTGCATGATATCCTCCAACTTCTGTGAAGTCAGGCCTTCTGTTGCAGTGGTGACGCTCTCCAGAGTCTGGTTTAGCTGTTTGACAGTGACGTTGGTGTCCTAGGTGAGCTTGAGGGATTCATCAGCCCATGGCCTAAGATGGTCATTGAGTCTTCTTCTTCTGACGAAGTTTTTCAATATCATCTCGGAGGGAATGGCTAGTTCACAGTCGTGCCAAGCACTAAGCAGGAATCAAAGTAGGCATGATGGATTCTAGTTGCTCGAACGCTTCTTCCTTCTGTTGCAGGTCCTAGTTGATCTCACGCAGGATGGGGTCACACTGTACCCTGGTCCATAACTGCATGATTGTATCCAACAATTGGGCACCCTAGGCAATCTTTCCTGTAATCAAATTGGCAGCTGCAATATCCAGCACGGCTCGCTGGGCCCATACCTTCGGCGGTGTCTCTGACTACAACTTAGCTTACAAATCTACGATTTTTTGTTCCATCTTTGTTTTTACCACCTTAATCTCCATCCTGGAGTCCTTCAAGGCTATGATCAACCCCTTAATCTTGTCCTGGGGGGTGGCTATGGTTTGGATTTCTCCTGTCACATCTACACAAATTCTATTAATTAAGTGTTCCAGCTCCATTTGCTATGTGGTGGTGAGGGTGTAGGTAGCCTGTACCTAGGAAAATTCCACGTTCTTATCTTTAATTGTCTGCTCAGCTACACTGAGCTGCTGGTGTACTTGATGGTCCCGGTGTTGAATTTCCTCAAACAAGGAGGTGTGGAGAACCTGTAATGCTTCATGAGGCAACCTGGCTAGATCCAGCTATACCTCTGTGCATGCTTGGACCTATGCTCCTAAATCGGGTGGAATTTTTGCGAGGGTTGTGCCAGGAAAGGAATAGAGGAATCTTTCCGCTGTAACAAGGGTTGCATTGCTAGTTGTTGAGGATGTTCAGACCTAAATCATACTGGTTTGTAGCGTATCTGTCTTTAGCTGTAGAGCTTGGAGCTCGGTCTGAAGTGTGTTGACCACGGCTCATTGTTGCTCTTCCAGAGCCAGCCATTTTTCCTCTACATCCAATGTAACTGCATCAGTGATTTTCTTAAGGTCCCCTTCAGTTAGTGTAACTGATTTGTCACTTTCAAGTCATTGGGAGCGTTGCTTATTTCATTGCCCCTTATCATGGTCACTTGTTCACTTTGTTCATCGAGCGGATTTAGCACCTCCCACCTCCTGTCCTTCAGTATCAAGATCCTGCTACGCATCTTTACGTACCTTGGTGTCCATGCCTTTCCCTGTACTCTTTCCGAGCTTCCAATCCCGGGACTGCTTCCCACACGTAGCATGGTAAATATTGTGCTTACCTTCATTGGTAGGTATGCACCACTTCATATAGCTTCTCCAACCATATAGTCATTTGACCCGATATGGTTTGAGCCAACTGCCATTGATATACCCAGGTAGCATATTGCTGCCCAGGGTAGATAACCGAATAGCTTCGCCATCTGTGATTTCCTTAACTATATAGGGTCCAAGCCAGTGCTGTCAGAACTTCCCTCGGTGTTTCAAAAACTAGCAATCATAAAGCAGGAATAATTTTCCCTTCGCAAAGGTTTTCTAATGAATATTTCGATCATGCCATGCCTTATCTCATGCCCTCTGAGCCTGCTGATAGAAATTAGCAATGAACCAGTCTTCTTCTAAAGCCACCAGCTGCGCTAAGTGCTCCTCCATGACATCCAGCTCCACCATATTTGTAAAAGCTATGATGCGTAGACTAGGAACAATGTATTCCATGGGCATAATGACATCCTTGCCATAGACCATCCTAAATGGTGTTTTCCCTGTAATCCTCTTACAGGTGGTTCAGTAGGCCCAAAGAATAGACAGGATGCACACGTCATAGTCATTGTGATCAGCGTTACAGACCTTAGTCAGTGCGTGCTCTAAGACCTTATTAAATGCTTCAACCACTCCATTTTCCTGAGGATGATATGGAGTGATTTTCGCATGATGGATCTAGAATTCTTCCATCAAGGTCTGTGTTGTCTCATTACCAAAGTGCGTACCTCTATCGCTCATCAATATTTTTGGGCATCTGAATCTGGTCAGAATCTTCTCAATGATGAAGTGCGCAGTGCTATCTGTAGTGCAATCCTTTACTTCTTGTGCTTCATCCCACTTGGTTACATAGTCAACGGCAGTGATAATGTAACATGCACCTGTCTTCTTTCTGGGTGGGTTGATAACTCCCACAAACTGAATGGCCCATTTTTCAAATGATTTTAGGGCCATTTACAGTTGAAGGGGCATTTCATCTCTACATGATGGCCTTCCTATTCGTTAGCATGTATCGCAGGCTTTACAATAGTCGTGAGAGTCAGTATGCAGGGTAGGCCACCATAGTCCAACTCTTAAGATATTTTGCATCATTTCTTTCCCTGCGTAGTGACCTCTTGCTACCCCATCGTGGGCTTCTACCAATATATCTTGTCGTTCATGCTCCAGGGCATACATGCACAGTACTTCTTCCACCCCCATCTTATATAGATTACCTGCGATGATGGTGAAATCTATAGTGCGGGTGTCCTACTTTTTCTTCTATTGCACCGAATATTCCGCAGGTGCCATACATGTAGTCAAGGACTAAATAATTTCCATGAAGTGTGCATCAAGTACCTTAATAGTGAATAGCTGTGCGTTAGGAAATCGTTCTTCTAGGTTGGTTCGTTCCTCGCCACTCTCAATTCGAGACAAGTGATCTGGCCCAACATTCAACTTCCCTGGCTTGACAATGATCTCAAAGTCATATTCCTGGAACAGTAGAAGCCATCGATATATTTCCCCCACCAACACAGGCTTATTCACCAGGTACTTCAAAGTCAAATGGTCTGTAAACCTTTTGAAGTGTCATGCTAAAAAATAGTGTCGATACTTCTGTAATGCATAGACCATGGCCAACCCTTCGAGCTCCGTGGTGGAATAGTTGCGCTCTGCACCAAAAAAATTTCAACTAGAAAATGCAACTGGGTGATCAATGTCCCCATCTATAGGCTGTGTCAGGACTTCTTCGAAGGCGATTCCTGATGCATCGACATGAACATGGAATACCTTTTCCAAATCAATAGAAATGAGGATAGGCACAGAGACCATCTTCTCCTTGATTAGCTCTAAGCTCTTTTAACATTCATCATCCCAAAAGAATGAGACATCCTTGTTTAGTAGTTTTTCCATAGGCGTTGTAATCAGCACGTACCCCTGAATGAATTTTTGGTAGTAGCCTGTATGTCTAAGGATCGAGTGCAACTGTTTCTCAGTTGTCGATACTTCCAGATTTATGATAACTAAAACTTTCGAAGGGTCAACCATAAACCCCTGTCGGCAAACTATATGTTTGAGAAATATTTTTAAGGGTATGCAGACGATACACTTCTTGATATTCAAGGAAATATGGTGCATCAGGCAAGCATCCAGTATCATGCACAGGTTCGAAAAGTGCATATTTACTAAGCCGAAGATAGTCCAATCATCAAAGTACACCTCCAGAAATTTGTGGATGAACTCTTTGAACACTGTGACCACTACTCACGAGAAGATGGTAGGGGAATTCTTGAGTCCAAATGGCATGACTGTATACTAGAAGGATCCTCTCTCAGTGGAAAACATAGTTTTGCTGCAATCTTCCAGGGTGATTCTGATCTTATGGTAGCCTCAAAATCTATCAGTGAATAAGTATGCTTCTTGGCTACCTATGCTATCTAGGATTTCATCTGAGAACAATGTTGAAAAGGGATCAAGTATGTAGGAATCATTCAATTTGCATTGGTCCACACAGATTTAGATTCCCCCTTCATCTTCTTCTCCTGAACCACCATTGGACTCACCTAGTCTGACTGTTTGACTGGTTCAATGATACCTGTGGTGAGAATTTTATCGATTTCCTCCCTAAAATTATGCTTATACTTAGGATTCAGCTGATAAAGGCACTGAATCATAGGGTGCACATCTTCTTTCAGCATGATGCACATAACCCCTAAGTCCCCCGTGATCCTCTTGATCTCCGAAAGCTTCTTCGAGAATAAGTCTTGATATTCTGTGAGTAATTATGCAACCTTGCCTACTATCTCATCATCCCATTAATCCCCAATTTTATCCAACTTGGGCTTCTCTTTCATGCCAATGTTAACTTCTCGCAGCTTCAAGGGCTTCGTAACATCCATAGTGTGTAGTCAAGGTCCTACAACTACATACTCCCCCTCTGACTCTGGGACAGAGACATTGCGCGGATCCTCATCACAGTCTTATATGGTTATATTGTGGTATTTGACAATCTCCTACATCTTTTTTTCCCATGTTGGTACCCTAAAGGTTGCATAGAGGCTGGATTCACCAAAAACAAAGGTATCTATATCCTACAGAGCTTCGTCAAGCACCTCCATTCCCCCTGTTAATCCAAATGTCCTCATGAATTCATCCTTTAAAGTTTCCAAATGGCAGGTTCACTGATGTAGCTCCACATCTAGGTACCATGCCATGGGAATTGGTCCCAAGGCATGAATAAACAAGTGAACCCATTATTCTGTAGTTCGGTCCCACCATTTCTCCATCCAAGCGAATAGATGTTCGCACAGATCCCCTGGGCAAAGGAATGTATTGACGCATATGTCAACCAGAGGCTCAAAGCGCAGGATCATCATATCCAAACATTATTCCCAATCATAGAACGCCCCCTTATGGATGTCCCACCACCTCGCAGGTGTTGCGCACATTCCTCGAGTAAGGGCCCATAGCCTTTTCCCTCTTAGAACCTCAGCTTCAAATGCTCGCAAAAACTCCTTAATACTACAAGAACCATCAAAGTATGGTAGTTCTCTTACCTCTGAGGATATGTACCAAAAATCCATTTTGATTCTCAGATAGCGCAGAACAGAGACATCATGCAACCGGTTTTTCCAATTCTCCATTTCTACGTCAGAGTCAAAGAAGCATTCGCTATCCTTCTCCCAACAAAGCACACCATCGGCCATAGGATTGGTCCAGTCTTCATCCCGCGTAGTTAACTTATAGTTGTGATCCACCTCTTCTTCCTCACGCACTAGCTCTATATACCTTTCTCCTTCCGTAGCATCTAGTGGTACTATCACCCATGTTCCTTCATTTTCAAACACCATGCTTCTCTTCTTCAAATTGATAATATCGCCCATATCTATGGCCCATTCCAATCCTAGGAGCACACAGTATGGGTCTGCATCTTCTACAATATGAATGACCTAAAAATCAACTCGAACCTTAACTCCTGCAATATCTACCATGATTTTTGACAACCTTCCCAATGGTATGATCTTCGGCTGGCTGGCCATGCACATCCTTAACTTCTAGGGGTGGATTAGTTCATTCTGTGCAGCTGTCTATTAGTGCTAGGAGGTTTTCTATGGCCCGCTGGTTGCGCAATAGCTTGATACACGCTTGCAAGAATGGTTTGACCTCGTCCTCAACTCTAATGTTTGCAGGGTTTTAAGAAGTAGACACCTCAGCCTGAGCAAAGTCTTGTTGAGTTGCGACAAGACTTTAAAACTACTCCGTATAACTAATGAATGACATTTATGAACAGGTCCTGAGCGAAGAGAACTTGGAGAACATGTGGAAGATTATCAGATTCTCTTTCTTAATTTTCATTCATTCAGAAATTTCCTCCTTGGTGCTTGACTTGGGGCATTGACGCTTGATCTTGGTGAGATCTCTCTAGCCATATCAGTAGAATTTTTTTGACCTTGTACATTTTTGTTCAAAGGTGGAGGCATTATTGTAGAGATTTGTGATGGAATTGGAGAAGGAGTGTTGTATATTGAATTTTTCACTAAAAATGGTGTACTATGAAGTGTAATATTCTCAACCTTTGAATAAGAAACATGACCTCCAGTAAATTATCCACCACTACTCATAGGAAATTGTCTTGCTTATCATGGACATTCATCATTAGAGTAGGAATATTGACTAGTTGGCATATTTTGATAATCAACTAAGGGAAAATATGAGAAATTAATTCCAATTGGTGTTTTTTTTGAACTCAGAAAAGAGTTGAATCACCATTAAGTTCATTTTCTTCTTATTCAACACCTAAGATGCACAATTCTTCATATGAAACTCAAATAAGGGGGTCCAACAAAAAATACTCTATGACAATTTTTCTTAGTATACTTGTATATTTTTCCAAAGAGATAATGTCTAGATACACTAATTGTATCGATGGATTTTCCATAGAATAATGTAGTGAGCACTACAACCATTAAATTTTGAGCATCAATAACAACCTTAGATGTGTGATAGTTTCATGGGTTATCCTTTTGCATGCATATATGCCAGTTGACTAGTGTAATCATTCAAACACATTTATTGTGTATTTTTTTGAGCCCTCAATGCTATATCAAGTTATATAGTCATGCCCAACACTCCAATCCTTGTGGGATCCCTTTGTTTTAGGTATTTTAACAACCCCTCCTTTAACTTATCTAATATGTGTTTGATCATCACCTCATTTTCATCCTTGATATGTTAATAGAGGAGGTGTTAGAGTGTAGGAACTCGTGTCATGCTACAGGCCTTTGAATGTAATCCCCAACACTTTTTAGTATATTTTCTGTCAATACACTCCATATTTATTATTATTTGAAATGTGAAACTCATAATATTATCGACTTAAAAATATATTGAGTATCATCATGCCTTTTAAATTTCAGGGGCAGGTCACACCAAGAGTTGACACACTAAATTAATTGCTTGCGATAGGGATAGTGACATCATGAGTCCAAAATCTGATAGTGGTCACAATTTTGAGTGCTATAATGGATGCCTGGCAACTTCTGTTAATGTGACTTTGAGCGAGATCACAGATGTAGGATGTAACTCGATGGAAAGTGAAGCTGCTCAAAGCCAAGTCACACTCTTTATTCTTTGGATAGGTCGCATGTGACAAATAAAAAATAGAAAGCCTCTAACCACTCTCAACATCACCTTTAATATTTTCACTCCTTTCTTTTAAAAAAATACTTTTCAATACACTCCCTCTAGTTCTCTTTACTACCCTTTTATTCTCGGTATGTGGGAAAAGAAAAGAAAAATTTCATAAAAGAAATCTAAGATTTGTTTGAAAAATGATGATGTTTTCCAAGTCACATCTTTGTATCCCCTCTATACAATTATGCTGAATACATATAGGGAATAATTCGTACATTGAATCCATAGTGAAAACATGACTTCTCAATCCTAGAGTATATAACTTTCAAACCCTTCATGGAGGAATTTAATGATGTCTTTGTTGTAAGTTTGTCGCGCTGGTGGTTTTCACATGCAAAAAGTTGAGGCACGATCGAAAACAAAATTTGTATTATAAGTTCACCATGTATGGTGGTGACCATAGACTCTTCTTGGTTATGTGATTCTTTTATAACATATAGCTATTAATCTGTGTGCCTTGTAAAATATTACCCTCAATGCATTCTTCATACGGGATTCAATGTAATGTATATTGTTATGTTTTCAAAAAAAATATATATATATATATATATATATATATATAGACACACACACACACACACACACATAACCTACTCTTCACCAAAATGCATCTTAACACAGAAATTCCATGCACTTATGGGCCCGCTACATAGAATAGGCTTCATGGTCCAACATTATTTTAAAATCATTTGTTATATGTTGAGCTTAAATATGTTTTTCCATATAGACTTTGTACATAAGAGGATAATACCCTTTAATCATGCCTTAATAAGGATCTCATGTGTGTTTCCTTTTCTTGTTGTTCATGGTCCATGTAACAATAGATTAGTTAAATAAAGTTATATAATAATGGTTTATAATATAGAAGCTAAATTCTAGGATGTATAAAAAAAATTAAGAAAGTGCATGGGAATTTGAAGGAATATACAAATGTACCAAAATTATTTTGATACCATGATATGTCATGTTCTAACCTTGTGTTCATGAAAAAAACATTCATACAATCTTGTTTAGTGAAGAACATATGCATTAACATAATGATCAAGGTGGTGTAATGCCAAGAGGTTATTATAATGAGGCAATATAAGTGTGATGTAATGATAATAAGAGTGCACCCATGGAGGAATATCGGTTAGGTTAAAACATGAAGGGAACTTTCATTATGACAACCTAGGTTTTCAAGGATTCATGGGAGAGATAATGCCTTCATAAACCCTAATGTATCTTGAATCATACCATGGCCATTAAAATAATATCCCTTACTCCATTTTAATTCACATTGTAGAAATACGAAGGCTGGAGGTTGCATGAGATTTAATGCATTTCTAATGAAACATGCCTCCCAAAACCCTAATACAATCATTACGTCAATATATGAGATAAAACATAATGTGTGGATGAAATATGCTACGCATAAGTAGGTGTATCGATAGGCTTTGTAGGAATGGGTCATGGGCATATTGACCAATTTTCAACATGATCATAACCCTTATGGCCTAAGGAAAGTGGAGGGGGAGGCAAAATTTTTTTGATATGGCTAAAATTTTGGGTGTTGTTGTAGTGGGTACAACAATTGGTGAACCACTAGTAGAATCCAACATGTTTTCCTACATACCTGCAATAGATCAAGTCTTGTTAATTATACAAGGAAGTAATGAATAGATACTATGGGTCCTCCTTGAGTTACCTAAATTTTTACAAATATTCCCTTCTCCTTTTTCCTATCTAGGTCTTATTATTCTTAACATGCTAACATAAGAGTTCACACTTGTAAGCTTTTGAAGATGATGCAAGAGAGCATGAAAAATAGCTCATTGAATTCATAAATGTATAGTGTGTTTCTGGTGTTTCTCCATTGCCAGTAGACATGTTTAGTATCCCAATGAAATCACTTAAGAAATCACAAGTGTTTCTTCATTGCCAATAGGCCTGTTCAGTACCCAGAAAAGGTCACGTTCATCACCTTTATACACATGAAGCCTTTCTTAGTCTTTTACCCTTTATTTAATTGATTTTCTCTTTCATCCACATTGACATCATTTCTTAGGCATTCATTTCACCGGGGTGAATGAGGGATTCCAACTTATTTTACGAGAGAGAGAGAGGTTGTTTCTTATTTTTGAGAAACCAAAGGATTTCCACGACTCAGGTTTTCTCTCATTCCATGCTTTTTCATCTTATCTCAACTAATAGGTGAATAGTGAAAAAAAATCTAAATATTTAGGATGAAGATGAACATAAGGTTGGGGTTATAGGTATAAGTTATATGGACTGATTAGGGTTACCCACATGTAGTTATTCATATTTTCCTTGGTGATGTTAGAGTCGGTATCTTCATCCCTCCGTCACAGATCAAAATCTCTCTTGTTGCATTTCATTTTAGGTGTCTCATTCATTTCAGTCAGCTGCATTCCATTAGGAGCATGGATCATATGACGGAAGGGTCTTGTCACTCATATCCCTCATGTCTTATACCTGCTAGCCTAGTTTTGTTCATCAAAATCATTTACAGTCATTTACAGTAATGTTTGGTCTCTTGGTTGGGAAAGAGTCATTTTAGGGTTTTTATTCCCATTAGGTCTAGGGTTTCATTAATTTGGTCTTCAGAGTGTCTAATAATTCCAGCAGGTGCATGAGGAAGTTTCAAATAAGGTTTCACTACAAAAATTTCATCATCATAATGTTTGATAATTATTTTTCTTCAAAACTCTGTTTTGAAGAAAAAATTTCTATTTTATCCTTTTGTAACAAATGCAATGTAATTTTTAAGATATTCAATTGTAATAATGCTCCATTTGTAGACCTGGTCACCTTTTCCAAAGTTCCATATCATCCATCCCTTCAAAAGAGACAAAAGCTCATCATCAGTCCAAAAAATCAAAAGGAAGCAAAATAGAGTTTATTTAGAAAGTTTCAAAGTTCAAACATTAAAAACGTGGGTTTTCAAGAAGAAAAAATTAAAATATTTGCCATAAAAGATATTTTCATTGTTTCAGCAATCCATTTGCATGCCAAGAGATAGCAAGGAGAAAATAAATCGTGGAGGAGCAAAGATTGTGTGTCATTTGCAGAGCGCGACGCACTGGGCAAGTGTCACGACGCATAGGCTGAGCGCGGCGCATAGAGTCATTCCCCTGTGTGTTAAATTGTTCCAGCACGTCACATAAGAAGGGCACGGCGCACTGGGTTTGTTGCACGGTTCACTGGGCCGAAACACAATTTTTTTTTCCATCTCTGTCAATAATCAAAACGATTCGGTCTCCTTGCTCCAAGTAAGTTCAAGTGATCTTGTAATTTCCATTAATCAATGTTTGGTGTTGTTTGAGTTTGAATATGAGAGTTTGAATGCCAAAACTTAAACCCTATCATCTTATTGAGAATTACTTCCTTAGGGTTTTGAAGTTGGTGTTATAAAAAAAAAATTGTGCCAAAGTACTCAGTTCCCCACCTTTTTTTTTCCCATCTCCCATCACTGTTATCTCATCACTACACCATCCTCTTACATCTCTAAAAGTCATTCACTCCTAAGCCCCATTTCCCTATCCCAAGTCATTTCATCTCACTCTCATTCTCCCTTTCCCATATCACTTGTAAATAATTCCCAAACCCCAAGTTTCCCAAACAGTCAATTGGTTGTCCCTACACTTCAGTTATCACGTGATTAAACCCCATTATCCCCACTGCCCTTTTTCCCCACAGTCCCTCCCATGCTACCATACATTTGGCACTAAAACAGAAGCACAAAATTCTCATTTCCATCTCATACAAACCAACATACACCTTTCATAGACCTTGGACACCATGGAGACAGACACTGATACATCATATGAACGAGATAGTGATTCTACCACTGAGCTACATGCACCTAGAAGGCCTCATAAAGGTGGCAGACATGTGAGAGAGGATCCCACCTCATTGACTGAATTGCAGGCTTGCCCACTTACCATGGCATGTTTCCAACAACAGTCATGCTATCAGTTTTGTGAAATTATTGCTAGGATTCATTATCATCAGGGGTTGGCTCGTTTGTTTGTATTGCATTTACATGATGGTCAGATCACCCTCTTCGGTGTAACTTTCATTTTGACACCAGAAATCATCTCTCAAGTAACCAGAATACTGAATGTGGGTGAATGGTGGAACAAAATACAACAGGTGGACAGAGTGCATTATGAACCATATACCAAGCCTAGCTTTGTGAGACAACTTAGCCAAGTGTTTCCTTTCAAGTTTTTGAAGGAGTCCTATGCGCCTTTGATGAAACTTATTATCATATATTTTAGTTGTGAGGGCCGGTTCTCACGCCTATATTCCTATTGTATCAGGTTATTGATGCATTTAACCAAAGTGAGGATGATGAAAATCCCTTATTTCATGTGCCGGAATATTGAGAAAATGACCACTCTTATGCAGAGGAAAACTCCCAAGCAGCAGTACAACAGTATTTATCACTATGCACTCATTAAAATTGTAGTGTTGCATCAGCTTGGCTTGTAGATTATTACATGGGAAGACTTCATTGCTAATGATTTCTTCACAGCTTCTCAGGTTCCTCCGGATGTTGTCCATGATGCAGGTGAACCTTCACATCAGTATGGAGGTCAATAGGTAGAGACTACTTGTGTGCCGACATATGCCACTTATCAGAGAGGCACTAGAGTATTATTTGCAGTAGCTCAGCGAGTACTATCTCCACTCGGGGTGGAATGGGTCTCGACTTCGTCATCAGCACAGGTACAGGTACAGGACAGAGGTAAAAGGCCTATTTAGGATGAGGGCTCTTCAGGAGGCCAAGGCACAGGTTTCATACTGGTTGATGAGGATTTGAGCTCTCCAAGCTCAAAGTCGAGAGAGACTATTCAGGAGCAGAAGGTGGAGATAGATACCTTGACCGTCAAGTTGTAGAGAGCCCAATGGATTATAAACCACTTGGAGCAGTGAAACAAACAGTTGGAGGATCAGCAAACAATCATGGAGTTGCAAAACATCCGAGAGAATCAGCAAGCTGCCTAAAGAAGCCAAACCGAGATGACATCCATTGAGCGGGAGATTGAGGCTGATCGAGAAACTTGGCTCGAAAGGGTCAATATTCATTTGGAGAAGCTGTTGGCAAAGGAAAAAAAGGAAAATAACATGGTCAAACACATGAAGAACCATTATTGGGCGCGAAATCATGTTTTCAAGGCACAAATCAAAATCCTGAAGGCAAATCTAAAGAGGGCACTAAAGCGTCACAAAAGGCATGATAGACTCCAAATTTTGGCTGAAGCTTCTTTGGCCCAGCATAGTTCTTGATGCTGGACATTCTACCCAAATTTCAAGAAATTTGGGAAATGTTTTGTCAATTTTGAATTTTTTGGCCTTAACACAGATCCCTGCCCGACGCGTAGTGCCACTTGTGGCGCGCTTTTAATTGTTAGCTCTTTTTGAGGAAAACTTTGCATTTATGGATTTTTCATCAAAATTTATGCATTCCTACCGATTCAAAAACACCTTAAAAATGACCTTTCTGCCACTTTTTCACACACAGGAAGAAGTGTTGGGATTTTTAATTTTTGGAGGGGAAAATTGCAACCAAATTTAGAAATTCAACTTGGGTTGGAAATTAGACAGGAAGAGATTTCCAACGAGCTATCCTGTGCTCAGTTTTGACTTCGGGAAGGCCCTCAAATTAAGCCTCAAAGTGTTGCTATGCATAGAGATTTCAGGCACGGCGCATTGGGAAATTTGGCCTATTTTTCACTCAACAGCTCAGTTTTTTGCCTAGTTTTGGCCAGTTTGATTTTTTTATCCTCATATGTACAAATATTGATGTAACTTGATGTAATTTCATGAATTTTATGTAATTTTGGAACATTTTTACTCATCCAAGTAGATTCATTCACCGAAAAGTGAAATGTAACTGAATGAATCAGTATCCTATCTTATAGAGGCAAGCAGTTTCATTGCCTATTTTCTAGTTCCTAGTTTAGATCTTATTGAAACAGCTCCTAGAATGGTGAGCTCGACCCCTAGAGGCATGGGGATGAGTTAGACTTGTCTATATCTTGTAATTCTTCAGTCATTTTCAGGGTTGGACACTTGGGATTGCTTGGCACTTCATTGTACATTTCATCTCTGCAATTTTGGCAAAGGAATAGACCAGGGTTTGCAGTACTTTTTGGGATCCATGTGGCTCTATTTTTTGATGGTGTGTTTCTCTCTATGGTTTTAAGTTCACTGATGTTTTATGTATATCATTTTCCTTCTCCTTTCTTCTCAAATTAAACAAACAAGTTATAAAGGTGGAATTCATTAGATTTCTTTGCTCTACCTTGAGCTTTGTTTAATTCTCCATGTTTTCATCTGTTTGAAGAGGATTCTCGAAAGCCTCTTTCCCTCTTCATCTCCTCACCGGTCTGAAACTATCCATTCATTTAATCCAAGCATCAAAACAATTTCCTTCCTTGCCCCATTCAAAACTCTGCAAAAACTAGGCCTCATCCCCGAACCCCAAATCTGCCTTTCCCTTTAATCCAACAAAAACCCCCAAAATCAAATCGAACTCTTTACTTATATACCTAGCCTAAAATTAGCTTTTATTTCAAGTCATCTCAATCCTTATTGATTATCTTGCTAAGATTGACTCGGAGAGAGCCCTCTCTTGATATGGTAGGGATAGCTACCAGATTAAGCATGGTTTCATGTTACCCTAGACTCTGCCTTCCTTCATCCTGAGGTAGATTTAGGAAATAACATAGTGGCGACCATACTGGGAATCAAATGGTTTGCTTGCTAGTCTTATTTTTTTTATAAGCTACAAACGGAGCCTGAAGTTATGCCAGGTAGCCTTCGAAACGCTCCTACTTTTCATTAGCGAAAGTAGAGAAACGCTGCTTCAGTCAATCTTCGGTGTAGTTTGTAAACATGAAACTTGACTTGTAAATTGCCCCTACTACATCAGATTGTTCTAGAATTTGGATGATGAGTTTATAATTTGATAGACTGAACAAGTTGGTTTTGTCTCTTTGATTTTTGAAAATAATTCAACACACTGGCTTCCAGAAGACATACCAGAGCAAATCCGGATCCTGATCCACCTCCAGTGTATGAAAATACCAATCTTATTTCAAGAATCCTTCGTCGAGAAATTCCTGTGATTCCTCTGTTTAAATCTCATTCATGTCCTGTTGTTTTTTAGTATCTTGAAGATCTTGAGTTTGACGAACAATTTGAGTTGTCGTTGTTTGAGACGAAGTCTGAAAGTGCTACTGGTTCTATAATCATAAATCCCGAGTTTATCAAGTATCTTGAAATTGAACAAGATAATAGATACATTAACATTTACATTTTGAATATTCAAAATTCCATTGTGGCAACAAATATTTCTGATTTCATAGAGTCTGCATCTGAAACACTTGGGCCATCAGCAGTTACATCGGGTTCACAGGTTCATACCAAGCAACCTTTCATTCCTAGCATTCTCGTGCAACCATATATTTCTGATCAACAATCTGCAATAGTATCGCCACCATCCACCCCTCATACACCTTATACATCAACTGCTCTGACTCCTCCTATATCTCCAAGACCGATTGTAAATCCACCTAGAACAATGACTGCCCGATTTGCACCTCTCGTGTTGCCTCAAAACTTAGATGACATGCCTGCAGACTATCAAAGAAAAATTCCATTGTTTGATGGCACTCCTCAAAGTGTCACTGCTCAGCAACATGTTGATAGAATGGCAGACTTCTTTGACCTTCATGAAATTGATGCAGAAAATGTGACCATGAGATTATTTGTGCAAACTTTTGGAGGTGAAGTAAGAAAGTGGTTCAGATCTTTGTAGGCTAGAAGTATTGCTACATTTCCTGAGCTTCAGAGACAATTCTTGGATCGATGGGAAGTAAAGAAAGATCCTCTTCAGATCACTTATACCACAATCAAGCGGAACGTTGATGAGTCTGACCAAGATTATTGTATTATATTCAATGTGGTTTAAAATGTAATTCCTAATGATATAAAGCCATCTAGGAGGTCGTCTTTGCTTAAGTTTCCGGATGGTTTCGATTCGAGCATGGCCTATCAATTAAGAGAAAGAGATCCGGCCACTTTGGAAGACATGCAGAAAATTGGAGTCAGTGTTGAAGCTAATTTGAATGACAAGAGAGCTAGATTGAAAGCTGAAAAGAAAGTAGCAATAAAGGAAGAGGTTTCCACTTCAGATCAAGTACTCCGTAAGGTGGAAAAGAGGATTGAAAGATTAACACTTGATAAGCTTGAACCACAGATCAAAAATCCTAACTTTCATGGTCTGCAGCAACCGCAATTCAGAATCAAGCAAAGAGAGCAGCCAACACAAGAACTGCCAGCACAACAGCAAGTGAAGACACCCTTACAGCAGAATTTTTTTGCTCCGGAATCAGATGATGAAGAGAATGTAATAGGAGAAGAGAATCATTTCTTTACACCTGATGATATGCCAACTTTTATCACTGAATATGAGGAGTATGCAGAAAACTCAGCTGTACAAAAAGATGAGGATTTCATCTTGGCAAATGAGACAGCTCTTGAAGAAGAGTCTGATGAGTATCAGAGGGGATAAATGAATGTCTTGACAACCCAGCAGCGACAATATTCACTTAGAAATAGAGATGTCCCTATTAATCCAATTCAAAAGGGAAAGGAAGTTTCAGCACCAAAGAATGATTCACCCGTGGCGCAGAAGAAGGGAAAAGAGATAGTTGATCCCTCTACTAGGAAATCCCCATTAGCAAATGAAAGATCTAATCAGCCAATTGTATCAAAGGAGAAAAGTGAAAAGAAGGATGTTCCAGCTAAAGAGGTAGAGAAAATTTCAGTTTTTAACTTAGAAAGTGAAATTGGTAAGTTAAAAGTTTCCATTCCTTTGACTGAGTTGATGAAGAACAACAGCTATAAGGGTCAGGTGTTTAAAATTTTGCATTTAGATCCATTTTCTGATATGGTGAATGTGGAATATGATCAACCTGAGTTGATTTTTGGTCCAGCAATGGATGCTCAGTCTCCAGATAATGATGTGCCTCCTTTTTATATCAGCCTTAGATTGCATGATTTTGTGTTACACAATGCTATGTTTGATTCCGGAGCCTCACATAATCTCATGCCAAGGGAAATCATGGAGAAATTGGGATTGGACATCACTAGAAAGTATCATGATCTTTACTCTTTTGATTCCAGTAGAGTAAGATGCATTGGGCCTATCAAATATTTGGTGGTTAGTTTAGATCAGATTCCGACTAAGAATGTTTTTATGGATGTGGTTGTGGCGGATATTCCTCCTAGATTTGGCATGCTTCTTTCCAGATCTTGGGGAGCGAAGCTTAAAGGAACATTGCAGCTTGATTTCTCCTATGCTACCATTCTTGTGTTTGGTCAGATGATAAAATTATATCGGGAGCAAAAGATGAAGTATATGATAACCACTAAGGAGAAACTGGTAAATCATCCAATTAATTATGTACATACAGATTTAGAGTCATTCGTTTTGTATTCAGATAGTTTCAATGATGTAAATATCCAATTAGTTGAAGTAGAAGGCATTCCGGAAATCACCGAGAATTTCAGAGAGGTCTTAAAGAAAGAGAGACAAAAACTTGAAAGTTTCGCTGAGCAATCAGCCTTCAGACAACAGCAGAAAGTTGATGGACAATAGGCAGAAATAACAGAACAAGAAAAATTTCAGCACTTGGAAGAAGATGAAGATGGGTTGTGGACTATGGATTTTTATGGTGCAGTAGGAAGTGATTGTGCAGGAATCGACATTTGGGTACGCAGCCCTTTTTCCGCCCCAAACAAGGTACCGAGTAATGTAAGGGGCTATTCTTATAAATTAGCTTTTGATTGTTCAAATAATGAGGCATAATACGAAGCTTTAATTGTTGGTCTGAAAATTATTAGAAAGTTGAATGCTAAGAGGATTGCAATGTATGGAAACTCTGAGTTGGTTATCAAGAAAGTGAAGGGTGAATACCAAGCTAAGCATCCTCGAATGCAGGCTTACCAGAATGCTGTTCTTGATATCTTGAAATTGTTTTCAGACTATACTTTGACTTGTGTCCCTCGTATTCAGAATGGTATTGCAGATGCACTTGCAAAGGCAGCCAGTAATTTGAAAATTACGATGAACTCAAGTAACAAATTTTAAATTCATGTGAAGCATCATTCGACTATCCCAGAAAATCAAAGGTATTGGCAAGTATTTCAAGATGACAAAGAGATTGATGAATTTCTACAAAATGAAGGAAAATTCAAAGACACTTAAATTGATATGGAGCATGATGATGGTGGGGCTGATGTGCAAATAAATCATACGGAAGTATTACAGCTGAAGGATAATGTCATTCCTAAAGGTCTAATACCTTTAGAGGAGCTCTTCGATCAAGATGATGTAGCTCGAAAACCAACCTTGCAGCCAACTGAAAAGGGAGTTGAAGATGTGAACATTGGATTAGATGAGAATCCAAAAATGGTGAAATTGTCCAAAGCATTGCCACCACAAGTAAAAGAAAAATATATCAATTTATTGTCTTCTTTTGCTGATGTATTTTCTTGGGACTATTCAGATTTGAAGACTTATGATGCCAATATAATTCAGCACACCATTCCAATTAAGCCAAATCAAAAGCCCTTTTGGCAGAAGTTGAGAAGGATAAATCCAAAGTTGCTACCTTCAATTGAGAAGGAAGTGAATAGATTGTACAAAGCTGGCATCATTGTTCCTATAAGTTTTTCAAATTGGATTTCTAATTTGGTGCCTGTACGCAAGAAAACAGGTGAGATTCATTTGTGCATTGATTTTAGGAATCTGAATAAGGTTTCTTTGAAAGATAATTATTCGTTGCCCAAAATGGATCACATACTTCAGCGAGTAGTTGGAGCATCTCGTATGTCACTACTCGATGGTTATTTTGGTTATAACCAAATTCTGGTCCATGAGGACGATAAAGACAAAAGAACGTTCACCACTCCGTGGGGAACTTTCCATTATGCTAAAATGCCTTTTGGTTTGAAGAATGCTAGTGCAACATTTCAACGAGCAATGGATACGGCATTTGAAAATGAGAAGGATCTTTTTCTAGTTGTGTATCTTGATGATTTGACAGTCTTTTCCAATTCTAATGAAGAGCACCTTTACCATTTGAAGATTGTTTTTCAGCGGTGTAGAAAGTATGCTGTGTCACTCAATCCTAAGAAGAGTTTGTTTGCCATGGATGAGGGCAAACTTCCGGGTCATATTATCTCAAAATATGGCATCTGTATTGACCCAGCTTGAGTAGAAGCTATTCAACAAATTGATCTTCCCCGAAACAAAAAGGAGATTCAATCCTTCAATGGTAAGATGAATTTCTTATGCCGCTTTGTGCCTAATCTTGCTGAACATCTAAGGGAGATTATAAACATGCTCAAGAAAGATAGCGTAGTAAAGTGGACTGAGGAGGCTATAAAGTCTTTCAATTTAGTAAAATTGGCTCTTTCTTCAGCTTCGGTTTTGATCAGCCTGGACTATACTCAGGATTTTATTTTGTTTTCATTTGCTTCGGAGCATACTATAGCAGCAATATTGATGCAAAAAAGAGATCAACATGAAAAACCAATTCCCTTTTCATCCGAACCATAAGAGATGTAGCCTTAAAATATAACATCATTGAAAAGCAAGCTCTTGCTCTAGTGAAAGTGTTGAAAGATTTTTGAGTATATATTCTGCATTCTCATATTCTTGCTTATGTTCTTAATGTTGTTGTTAAGGATGTTTTAGTGCAAACAGATCCAGAAGGGAGACGAGGAAAATGGATTGCTGCCTTGTTGGACTATGATGTGGAGATAAAGCCTACAAAGCTTATCAAAGGACAAGGGCTAGCTAAGCTAATGGATGATCAAATTTACATTCCTTGGACATTAATCTCATTGCTGTAATGTCCAAGGAAAACGAAGAAATTTCATCAGTTCAGGTATCAGAAATCTTTGTGCTTTCTTCTTGGTATTTAGATATTGTATATGTGCTTCAAAATTTGTCACCACCACCAGGCATGGCTGAAAACAAAAGTAGAACTCTGAAATTGAAGGTTGTTAAGTTTTTTATTTTGAACAAGGCACTTTATTGGAAAGATCTCAGTGGTGTTTTGTTAAACTGTTTGGTGGAAGAAAAAGCAAAGTAGGTTATGGAGGATTTTCATAAAGGAGATTGTGGAGGTCACCTTTTCTGGAAAACAACGGCCAACAAAAGTTTGAGAGACAGGTATTATTGGCCGACACTTTTTGTTGATGTGTATAAGATTGTTAAAGGTTGTCATGAATGTCAAATTTTTGAAGGGAGGAAGAAATTGCAGCCTTTGCCGCTTAAGTCCATTGAGGTTAGTGCTCCTTTTCAGCAATGGGGTTTGGATTTCATTGGCGAGATCCATCCCTCTTCTTCATCTCAGCACAAGTGGATCCTCACAGTGATAGATTATTTCACAATATGGATCGAAGCAATTCCCACTAGGAAAGCTACGGATTCGGTAATAATTTCATTCCTTGAGAATAACATTTTGTCTCGTTTTGGTTGCCCGAATAAGTTAATTGCTAATAACGCAGTAACTTTCAAATAAAAAATGATGGTTGAGTTTTTTGACAAGTATCACATCATTTTGGGACACTCAACCGCTTATCATCCACAAGGCAACAGATTGGCAGAGTCTTCCAACAAATCTTTGGTCAACATTATTAAAAAGTTGTTGGAAATAAACAAGAAAAGTTGGCATAAGAAGTTAGTCAATGCACTTTAGGCAGACCGAGTGAGTCAGAATAAATCCATTGTTATGTCCCCTTTTGAGCTAGTATATGGAGTTGACACGGTATTTCCTACCTCTCTCGTAGTTCCAGTGGTCAAACTTCTGCAGGAAGTTGGCAGTGAAGATGATCATATGAAAAGGAGAATAGATCAAATGATCCATTTGCAGCAGACTAGAGAATAAGTTTTCCAAAACACGTTCAAGCTGCAAGAGAGAATTAAGAAAATAGATGACAGAAAAGCAAAGGTGGAAAAATTTCAATTGGAAGAAGTGGTGCTGAAATGGGATGCAAGAAACGAGGAAAAGGGTAAGCATGGTAAGTTCAAAAATATCTGGAAAGGACCCTTTAAAATTGCTGCATATTCGGGTTAGAATGTTTTTCTTCTTAAAGATATGAATGGGGAAGATTGTCCAAGAGGGCCGGTCAATGGTCAGTTGCTCAAGCGGTATCATTTCTGAAATGTTTTCTGTTGTTTTACATTCTCACTGTACATACCAGTTTATTTCAGTTTCATTGCAAGTGTGTGCTGTGATCTTTTCTTCAGTTTGGGGCCTGACGTGAAGGCTATAACTCTGAAGATTGATTTCAGCTTTGGTTTGAGTTTGTCGAGTCAGGTTTTTTAGTCATTTTGGTTTCAAAATTGAGTCAGTTTGAGTCAATTTTCAGTCAATAAAATGAGTCAAGACTCTTGTGTTGATTTGTCGAAGTTATGGACTCCATAGCCCAATGGAAGAAGGCATTGCCTACTCTCCCAGAAATCTGTAGTTCTTGGCACCAACAAGGAGCTACCATCCCCATTGGAGCCAATGTTAGAGTCGGTATCTTCATCCCTCCATCAGAGATCAAAATCTCTCTTGTTGCATTTCATTTTAGGTGTCTCATTGAGTTCAGTCAGCTGCACTCCATTAGGAGCATGGATCATCTGACGGAAGGGTCTTGTCACTCATATCCCTCATGTCTTATACCTGCTGGCCTAGTTCTATTCATCAAAATCATTTACAATCATTTACATTCATGTTTGGTCTCTTGGTTGGAAAAGAGTTATTTTAGGGTTTTTAGTCCCATTAGGTCTAGGGTTTCGTTAATCTGGTCTTCAGAGTGTCTAGTAATTCCAGTAGGCGCATGTGGAAGTTTCAAATAAGGTTTCACTGCAAAAATTTCATCATCATAATGTTTGATAATGATTTTTCTTCAAAACTCTGTTTTGAAGAAAAATTGTCTATTTTATCCTTTTGTAACAAATGCAATGTAATTTTTAAGATCTTCAGTTGTAATAATGCTCCATTCGCAGACCTGGTCGCCTTTGCCAAAGTTCCATGCCATCCATCCCTTCAAAAGAGACAAAAGCTCATCATCAGTCCAAAAAATCAAAAGGAAGCAAAACAGAGTTTATTTAAAAAGTGTCAAAGTTTAAACATTACAAAAGTGGGTTTTCAAGAAGAAAAAATTAAAATATTTGCCATAAAATATATTTTCATTGTTTCAACAATCCATTTTCATGCCAAGAGATAGCAAGGAGAAAATAAATCATGGAGGAGCGAAGACTGTGTGTCATTTGCAGAGCGCGACACACAGGGCAAGTGTCGCGGTGCATAGGCTGAGCGCGGCGCATAGAGTCGTGCCCCTGTGTGTTAAATTGTTCCAGCGCAGCGCATAAGAAGGGCGTGGCGCACTGGGTTTGTTGCGTGGCGCACTAGGCCGAAACTCAAAAAAATTTTCCATCTCTCCCAGTCATCAAAACGATTCGGTCTCCTTGCTCCAAGTAAGTTCAAGTGATCTTGTAATTGCCATTAACCAATGTTTGGTGTTGTTTTAGTTTGAATATGAGAGTTTGAATGCCAAAACTTAAACCCTATCATCTTATTGAGAATTACTTCCTTAGGGTTTTGAAGTTGGTTTTATAAAAAATAATTTTGTGCCAAATTACTCAATTCCCCACCTTGTTTTTCCCATCTCCCATCAATGTTATCTCATCACTACACCATCCTCTTACATCTCTAAAATTCATTCACTCCTAAGCCCCATTTCCCTATCCCATGTCATTTCATCTCACTCTCATTCTCCCTTTCCCATCTCACTTTTAAAGAATTCCCAAACCCCAAGTTTTCCAAACAGTCAATTGGCTGTCCCTACAATTCAGTTATCACGTGATTAAACCCCATTATCCCCACTGCCATTTTTCCCCACAATCCCTCCCATGATACCATACATTTGGAACTAAAACAAAAGCACCAAATTCTCATTTTCATCTCATACAAACCAACATACACCTTGCATAGACCTTGGACACCATGGAGACATACACTGATACATCATATGACTGAGATAGTAGTTCTACCACTGAGCTACATGCACCTAGAAGGCCTTGTAAAGGTGGCAGACATGTGAGAGAGGAGCCCACCTCATTGAATGAATTGTAGGCTTGCCCACTTGCCATGGCATTTTTCCAACAACATTCATGCTATCAGTTTTGTGAAATGATTGCTAGGATTAATTATCATTAGGAGTTGGCTCGTTTGTTTGTATTGCATTTACATTATGGTCAGGTCACCCTCGTCAGTGTAACTTTCATTTTGACACCAGAAACCATCTCTCAAGCAACCGGAATACCGAATGTGGGTGAACGGTGGAACAAAAGACAGTAGGTGGAAAAAGTGCATTATGAACCATATATCAAGCCTAGCTTTGTGAGACAACTCAGCCGGGTGTTTCCTTCCAGGTTTTTGAAGGAGTCCTATGTGCCTTTGATGAAACTTATTATCAGATATTTCAGTTGTGAGGGCCGGTTCTCATGCCTCTATGCCTATCATATCAGGTTATTGATGCATTTCACCAGAGTGAGGATGATGAAAATCCCTTATTTCATGTGCCAGAATATCAAGAGAATGACCACTCTTGTGTAGAGGAAAACTCCCGAGCAGTAGTACAACAGTATTTATCACTATGCACTCATTAAAATTGTAGTGTTGCATTAGCTTGACTTGCAAGGTATTACATGGGAAGACTTCATTCCTAATAATTTCTTCACAGCTCCTCAGGTTCCTCCAGAGTTTTTCCATGATGGAGGTGAACCATCACATTAGTATGGAGTTCAGGAGGCAGAGACTACTAGTGTGCCGACATATGTCACTTATCAGAGAGGCACCAGAGTATTATTTGTAGCAGCTCAGCGAGTACTATCTCCACCCGGGGTGGAATGGGTCTCGCCTCCGTCATCAGCACAGGTACAGGTACAAGACAGAGGTAAAAGGCCTATGCAGGATGAGGGCCCTTTAGGAGGCCAAGACACGGGTTTCACACTGGTTGATGAGGATTTTAGCTCTCCAAGCTCAAAGTTGAGAGAGACTATTCAGGAGCAGAAGGCAGAGATAGATACCTTGACTTTAAAGTTGCAGAGAGCCTAATGGATTATAAAATACTTGGAGCAGGGAAACAAATAGTTGGAGGATCAGCAAACAATCATGGAGTTGCGAAACATCCAGGAGAACCGGCAGGTTGCCCAAAGAAGCTAAACCGAGATGAAATCCATTGAGCGGGAGATTGAGGCGGATCGAGAGACTTGGCTCGAAAGGGTCAATATTCATTTGGAGAAGTTGTTGGAAAAGTAAAACAAGGAAAATAACATGCTCAGACACATGAAGAACCATTATTGGGTGCGAAATCATGTTTGCAAGGCGCACATAAAAATCCTGAAGGCAAAGCTAAAGAGGGTACTAAAGCGTCGCAAAAGGCATGGTAGACTCCAAATTTTGGCTGAAGCTTCTTTGGCCCAGCATAGTGCTTGATGGTGGACATTCAGCTCAAATTTCAAGAAATTTGGGAAAATTTTTGTCAATTTTGAATTTTTTGGCCTTAACACAGATTTTCCTACCCGACGCGTAGTGCCACTTGGCGCGCGCTTATAATTGGCAGCTATTTTTGAGGAAAAATTTACATTTATAGATTTTTCATCAAAATTTATGCATGCCTACCCATTACCTAAAGATTTTGACAAGTTTTGGGTTGCCTGAAGGGTCAAAAACACCTTAAAAATGACCTTTCTGCCACTTTTTTCACACACAGGAAGCAGTGTTGGGAGATTTGGTATATGGAGGGGTAAATGTCAACCAAATTCAGAACTTCCACTTGGGTTGGAAATTAGATAGGAAAATCTCTCCAAAGAGCTATCCTGCACTCAATTTTTACTTCAGGAAGGCTCTCAAAATCAGCCTCAAAGTGGCCCTACGCATAGAGATTTCAGGCGCAGCACATTGGGAAATTTGGCCTATTTTTCACTCAACAGCTCAGTTTTTCACCTAGTTTTGGCCAGTTTGAATTTTTTATCCTCGTATGTATAGATATTGATGAAAATTTATGTAATTTCATGACTTTGATGTAATTTTGGCACATTTTTACTCATCCAAGTAGATTCATTCACCAAAAAGTGAAATGTAACTGAATGAATCAGTTTCCTATCTTATAGAGGCAAGTTGTTTCATTGCCTATTTTCCTGTTCCTATTTTAGATCTTGTTGAAACATCTCCTAGAATGGTGAGCTCGACGCCTAGAGGCATGGGGATGATTTAGGCTTGTCTATATCTTATAATTCTTCAGTCATTTTCAGGGTTGGACACTTGGGATTGCTTGGCACTTCATTGTACATTTCATCTCTACAATTTTGGCAAAGGAATAGACCAGGGTTTGCATCACTTTTTGGGATCCATGTGGCTCTATGTTTTGATGGTGTGTTTCTCTCTGTGGTTGTAATTTCACTAATGTTTTATGTATATCATTTTCCTTCTCCTTTCTTCTCAAATTAAACAAACAAGTTATAAAGGTGGAATTCATTAGATTGATTTGCTCTGCCTTGAGCTTTGTTTAATTCTCCATGTTTTCATCTATTTGAAGAGGATTCTTGAAAGCCTCTTTCCCTCTTCAGCTCCTCACCGGTCTGAAACTATCCATTCATTTAATCCAAGCATCAAAACAATTGCCTTCCTTGCCCCATTCGGAACTCTATAAAAACTAGGCCTCATCCCCGAACCCAAAATTTGCCTTTCCCTTTAATCCAATAAAAACCCCCAAAATCAAATCCAACTCTTTACTTATATACCTAGCCTAAAATTGGCTTTTATTTCAAGTCATCTCAAGCCTTATTGATTATCTTTGCTGAGATTGACCTGGAGAGAGCCCTCTCCTGATCTAGTAGGGCTAGCTACCAGATTAAGCATGGTTTGATGTTACCCTAGACTCTGCCTTCTTTCAGCCTGAGGTAGATTTATGCAATAACATAGTGACGACCATACTGGGAATCAAATCGTTTGCTTGCTAGTGTTATTTTTTTTATAAGCTACAGACAGAGCCTGAAGTTATGCTAGGTAGCCTTCGAAATGCTCTTGCTTTTCATTAGCGAAAGTAGATAAACGCTGCTTCAATCAATCTCCGGTCTAGTTTGTAAACATGACACTTGACTTGTAAATTTCCCTTAGTACATCAGATCATTCTAGACTTTGGGTGATGAGTTTAGAATTTGATAGGTTGAACAAGTTGGTTTTGTCCCTTTGATCTTTGAAAATAATTCAACACACTGGCTTCTAGAAGACATACCAGAGAAAATTCGGATCCTGATCCACCTCCAGTGTATGAAAATCTCAATATTATTTCAATAATCCTTCATTGAGAAAGTCCTGTGATTCCTATGTTTAAATCTCATTCATGTCCCGTTGTTTTTGAGTATCTTGAAGATCTTGAGTTTGACGAACAATTTGAGTTGTCGTTGTTTGAGACAAAGTCTGAAAGTGCTACTGGTTCTACAATCATAGATCCCAAGTTTATCAAGTATCTTGGAATTGAACAGGCTAATAGATCCATTGACAGTTACATTTTGAATATTCAAAATTCCATTGTGGTAACAAATATTTCTGAGTTCATAGAGTTTTCATATGAAACACTTGGGCCATCAGCAGTTTCATCAGGTTCACAGGTTCATACCGAGCCACCTTTCATTCCTACCATTCCCGTGCAACCATCTATTTTTGATCAACAATATGAAATAGTATCGCCACCATCCACACCTCATACACGTTATATATCAACTTCTCCAACTCCTCCTATATCTCCAAGACCGATTGTAAATCCACCCAGAACAATGGCTACCCGATTTGCACCTCTCGTGTTGCCTCAAAACTTAGATGACACGCCCGCAAACTATCAAAGAAAAATTCCATTGTTTGACGACACTCATCAAAGTGTCACTGCTCAGCAACATGTTGATATAATGGTAGACTTCTTTGACCTTCATGAAATTGATGCAGAAAATGTGACCATGAGATTATTTGTGAAAATCATTGGAGGTGAAGTAAGAAAGTGGTTCAGAGCTTTGTGAGCTAGAAGTATTGCTACATTTCCTGAGCTTCAGAGATAATTCTTGGATCAATGGGAAGTAAAGAAATATCCTCTTCAGATCACTTTTGAATATACCAAAATCAAGCGGAACGTTGGTGAGTCTGTCCAAGATTATTGTATTAGATTCAATGCGGTTTACAATGCAATTCATGATGATATAAAGTCATCTAGGAGGTTGGATTTGCTTAAGTTTCCTGATGGTTTCGATCCGGACATGGCATATCAATTAAGAGAAAGAGATCTGGCCACTTTGGAAGACATGCAAAAAATTGGAGTCAGTGTTGAAGCTAATTTGAATGACAAGAGAGCTAGATTGAAAGCTGAAAAGAAAGTAGCAATAAAGGAAGAGGTTTCCACTTCAGATAAAGTACTCCGTAAGGTGGAAAATATGATTGAAATATTAACACTTGATAAGCCTGAACCGCAGATCAGAAATCCTAACTTCCGTGGTTAGCAGAAACCGCAATTCAGAATCAAGCAAAGAGAGCAGCGAGCACAAGAACCGCCAACACAACAGCAAGTAAAGACACCCTTACAGCAGAATTTTGTTGGCCCAGAATCAAATGATGAAGAGAATGTAATAGGAGAGGAGAATCATTTCTTTACACCTGATGATATGCAAAATTTTATCACTGAAGATGACAAGTATGTAGAAAACTCAACTGTACAAAAAGATGAGGATTTCATCTTGGCAAATGAGATAGCTCTTGAAGAAGAGTCTGATGAGTATCATAGGGGATACATGAATGCCTTGACAGCCCAACAGCGACAATATTCACTTAGAAACAGATATGTCCCTATTAATCCAATTCAAAAGAGAAAGGAAGTTTCAACACCAAAGAATGATTCACCCGTGGCGTAGAAGAAGGGAAAAGAGATAGTTGATCCCTCTACTAGCTAATCGCCATCAACAAATGAAAGATCTAATCAGCCAATTGTATCAAAGGATAAAAGTGAAAAGAAGGATGTTCCAGCTAAAGAGGTAGAAAATTTTTTAGTTTTTAACTTAGAAAATGAAATTGCTAAGTTAAAAGTTTCCATTCCTTTCACTAAGTTGATGAAAAACAACAACTATAAGGGTCAGGTGTCTAAAATTTTGCATTTATATCCATTGTCTAATATGGCGAATGTGGAAGATCATCAACCTGAGTTTATTTTTGGTCCAGCATTAGATGGTGAGTCTCCATATAGTGATGTGCCTCCTTTTTATATCAGCCTTAGATTGCATGATTTTGTGTTACACAATGCTATGTTTGATTCCGGAGCCTCACATAATCTCATGTCGAGGACGATCATGTAGAAATTGGGATTGGACATCACTAGAAAGTATCATGATATTTTCTCTTTTGATTCCAGTAGAGTAAGATGCATTGGGCTTATCAAAGATTTGGTGGTTAGTTTAGATAAGATTCCGACTAAGAATTTTTTGATGGATGTGGTTGTGGCGGATATTTCTCATAGATTTGGCATGATTCTTTCTAGATCTTGGGGAGCGAAGCTTAAAGGAACATTGCAACTTGATTTATCCTATGCTACCATTCCTGTGTTTGGTCAGATGAGAAAATTATATCGGGAGCAAAAGATGAAGTATATGATCACCAGCAAGGAGAAACCAGTAAATCATCCAATTAATTATGTACATACAGATTTAGAGTCATTTGTTTTGTATTCAGATATTTTCAATGATGTAAATATCCAATTAGTTGAAGTAGAAGGCATTCCAGAAATCACCGAGAATTTCAGAGAGGTCTTAAAGAAAGAGAGACAAAAACTTGAAAGTTCCGCTGAGCAATCAGCCTTCAGACAACAGCAGAAAGTTGATGAAAAACAGGCAGAAATAACAGAGCAAGCAAAATTTCAGCACTTGGAAGAAGATGAAGATGGTTTGTGGACTATGGATTTTGATGGTGCAGTAGGAAGTGATGGTGATG
Source organism: Pinus albicaulis (assembly GCA_034641835.2). NCBI lineage: Eukaryota > Viridiplantae > Streptophyta > Pinopsida > Pinales > Pinaceae > Pinus > Pinus albicaulis. The sequence goes on along the minus strand of CM076583.1, from coordinate 660,066,728 downwards.
GAATTGAAATTTGGGTACGCAGCCCTTTTTCCGCCCCAAACAAGGAACCGAGTAATGTAAGGGTCTGTTCTTATAAATTAGATTTTGATTGTTCAAATAATGAGGCAGAATACGAAGCTTTAATTGCTGGTCTGAAAATTCCTAGAAAGTTGAATGCTAAGAGGATTGTAGTGTATAGCAAGTACGAGTTGGTTATCAAGCAAGTGAAGGGTGAATACCAAGCTAAGCATCCTCGAATGCGGGCTTACTGAAATGTTGTTCTTGATATCTTGAAATTGTTTTCAGACTATACATTGACTTGTGCCCCTCGTATTTAGAATGGTATTGCAGATGCACTTGCAAAGGCAGCCAGTAATTTGAAAATTTCGATGAAATCAAGTAACAAATTTGAAATTCATGTGAAGCATCATCCGACTGTCCTGGACAATCAAAGGTATTGGCATGTATTTCAATATTACAAAGAGATTTATGAATTTCAGCAAAATGAAGGCAAATTCAAAGACACTTCAATTGATATGGAGCATGATGATGGTGGGGCTGATGTGCAAATAAATCAGATGGAAGTATTACAGTTGAAGGATAATGTCATTCCTAAAGGCATAATACCTTTAGAGGAGCTCTTCGATCAAGATGACATAGCTCGAAAACCAACCTTGCGGCCAACCGAAAAGGGAGTTGAAGATGTGAACATTGGATTAGCTGAGAATCCAAAAATGGTGAAATTATCCAAAGCACTACCACCACAAGTAAAAGAAAAATATATCAGTTTAATGGCATCAACCCATGGTATTCATCTACCCATATAATCCATCCACCCATGGAATTTACCCATGATATTGTAAATGGCATCGACCCATGGTATTCATCCACCCATGATATTTATTCACCCATGGTATTGTAAGTGACCCATGGTATGTATCCACCCATGGTATTCATCCACACATGGGATTTACCCATGGTATGTATCCGCCCATGGTATTCATCCACACATGGGATTTAGCCATGGTATTGTGAGTGGTATCTACTCATGGTATTGGCCTATGGTATCTACACATGGTATTGTGACTCAAAAAAGGCTATAAATAACAAGCCTCAGTTTGTAAAAGGACAGATTGTCTGCCACAATGTAGCTTCTACAATTATTCTCTGTTTTAATAAAACAAGTTTCTTTGTGGTTTTATTTTCTTTGTGTTCTCTCTTCTTTTCTGGCATTCTAATTTTGCAGATCTTGTCAGATCCATTTCAACTTTTTAGATCTTGGGGGCCTCCCCCTAAGTCTAAAAAAAGTTGGAACCGTCTGACAAGATGCAAAATTTGAATCTCGAAAAAACACAATAATACAAAACTTGTTTTATTAAAACAAGGAGGTGTAAAAGCCCATTGTGGCGGTTACTCAATGATCCTTTGCCTAAGCGAGGCTTATTTCTCTGCTTTTTGAAGTCACAGCGCCACCATGTAGCCAGATACCCATAGGCAAATACCATGAGTAGATGCCTCTGTCTATTAAGTAGTCATCCCCATGTGTCAGAATAGGGCGGACACAATAGTGAAATCCCATGAAATGAGATGAGTACCGTGAGATTGGATTAAATGCCCGTCGCTAAAGCCTGTGGGTGGCGATATGAACCATGAGTTGATGCCATTTACAATACCATGGGTAAATTCCATGGGTGGATGGATAACATGGGTAGATGAATACCATGGGTTGATGCCATTTTCCATTTGGATCATTCCTCCCTCCTTAAGAAGCAATGGTCTCCATTGCGTGAAGTTCCCTCCTGAGAATCCTTTGTTGAATATGAAGAACCACTGAAGAGAAGGGTTTTGTGTAGTTAACCCATAACCGTGATGAACGAAGATCCGAGGATAGAGATACCCTGTAATGCTTGTGACCAACTATGATATTGACAGTGTGCGGCCTAGCAAATGGACTTCGATGAAGTGTGGGTTTGTGGATGAACCAAAACCATTAAAAACGAAGATCCGAGGATAGAAATACCCTGTAATGCTTGTGACCAACTGTGTGACTAACAGTGTGCGGCCTAGCAAATGGACTTCGATGAAAAATATTTTGTGCGGTTGACCCATAACCGTGATGTTGATTGTTGATGTAGTAGCAGGTGCCTACATAGCTTGGGGTGGGAGGGAAAATCTCCAAATAACCCAAGTTGAACACTTCTATGTTGAAACTGATGAATGTGAAGCAGGTGCCTACTAAAGCGGGGTGGGAGGGCACGTCTCCAAAGGGAACCCACTCTGAATGCTGCTCCAGATTTAAAATGAGCATAACTCGGTCAATATAACTTGAAATATTTATTATAACCTGTTTTTGGAAATGGAATGATCATTCTTCATCTTCCCATGTACTTGAAACCACTAGCTGGAGACCCTAGACTCTCAGATTCGCGCTGGAACTGTCTCGCCGTCACAAAATTTCTGAAAAAAATAGTTGATTTTAAATCAACGATAACTCCCACATCCGGACTCCGATTCGACCGATTTGTTTTTTGATATTGGGTTATTTTTCAAGAGAAGCTCAGATATATATCCATTTCTCTGAAATTTTGTACTAAAAATTTCAAAAATGATAGGAGAGCCGCCGTCCATGAATTGACGTCGGAAAAATTGCTTCAACATTGTTGATTTTGAATCAACGATATCTCCGTCATCCGAACTCCAATTTGGTCGATTTTTTTTTGAATTTGAGTATTTTTTCGCAAGGAATCTAGATTTGGTCTTTGTTTTTGCAAAATTTTCACCAAAAATTTCAGATCTGATCTGAAAACTCGCCGCCAAAAAAAAAATCACGGATTTTGCTGAAGATTGCTACAAAACATTGAAACTGAAATATGTTTCAAACCCTCATTCCCATGGAGGCGTAACCTGAATCTGGTACCACTGATCCGGATCTTGGGGGGAGGTCCCCAAGATCTAAAAATTTGAAATAGATCTGACAAGATCTGCAAAATTAGAATGCCAGAAAAAAGAGAACACAAAGAAAATAAAACCACAAAGAAACTTGTTTTATTAAAACAGAGAATAATTGTAGAAGCTACATTGTGGCAGACAACCTGTCCTTTTACAAACTGAGGCTTGTTATTTATAGCCTTTTTTGAGTCACAATACCATGTGTAGATACCATAGGCCAATACCATGAGTAGATACCACTCACAATACCATGGCTAAATCCCATGTGTGGATGAATACCATGGGCGGATACATACCATGGCTAAATCCCATGTGTGGATGAATACCATGGGCGGATACATACCATGGGTAAATCCCATGTGTGGATGAATACCATGGGTGGATACATACCATGGGTCACTTACAATACCATGGGTGAATAAATATCATGGGTGGATGAATACCATGGGTCGATGCCATTTACAATATCATGGGTAAATTCCATGGGTGGATGGATTATATGGGTAGATGAATACCATGGGTTGATGCCATTTTCCATTTGGATCAATTATCTTCTTTTGTTGATGTATTTTCTTGGGACTATTCAGATTTGAAGACGTATGATACCAATATAATTTAGCACACCATTCTGATTAAGCCAAATCAAAAGCCCTTTCGGCAGAAGTTGAGAAGGATAAATCCAAAGTTGCTACCTTCAATTGAGAAGGAAGTGAATAGATTGTACAAAGCTAGCATCATTGTTCCTATAAGGTTTTCAGATTGGATTTCTAATTTGGTGCCCGTACGCAAGAAAACAGGTGAGATTCGTTTTTGCATTGATTTTACGAATCTGAATAAGGTTTCTTTGAAAGATAATTATCCGTTGCCCAAAATGGATCACATACTTCAACGAGTAGTTGGAGCATGTCGTATGTCGCTACTCAATGGTTATTCCGGTTATAACCAAATTCTGGTCCATGAGGACGATAGAGACAAAACAACGTTCACCACTCCGTGGGGAACTTTCCATTATGCTAAAATGCCTTTCGGTTTGAAGAATGTTGGTGCAACATTTTAGCGAGAAATGGATATGGCATTTGCAAATGAGAAGGATGTTTTTCTAGTTGTGTATCTTGATGATTTGACAGTCCTTTCCAATTCTGATGAAGAGCACCTTTACCATTTGAACATTGTTTTTCAGCGATGTAGAAAGTATGGTGTGTCACTCAATCCGAAGAAGAGTTTGTTTGCCATGGATGAGAGAAAACTTCTTGGTCATATTATCTCAAAATATGGCATCCGTATTGACCCAGCTTGAGTAGAAGCTATTCAGCAAATTGATCTTCCCCAAAATAAAAAGGAGATTCAATCCTTCGATGGTAAGATGAATTTATTACGTCGCTTTGTGCCTAATCTTGCTGAACATCTAAGGAAGATTACAAACACGCTTAAGAAATATAACGTAATAAAGTGGACTAAGGAGGATGTAAAGTCTTTCAATTTAGTAAAATTGGCTCTTTCTTGAGCTCCGGTTTGATCAGCCCAGACTATACTCAGGATTTTATTTTGTTTTCATTTGCCTCGGAGCATACTATGGCAGCAGTATTGATGCAGAAAAGAGATCAGCATGAAAAACCAATTTCTTTTTTTAGCCGAACCATAAGAGATGCAGCCTTAAAATATAACATCATTGAAAAGCAAGCTCTTGCTCTAGTGAAAGCATTGAAAGATTTTCGAGTATATATTTTGCATTCTCATATTCTTGCTTATGTTCCTAATACTGCTGTTAAGGATGTTTTAGAGCAAACAGATCCAGAAGGGAGACGAGGCTAATGGATTTCTGCCTTGTTGGAGTGTGATGTGGAGATAAAGCCTACAAAGCTTATCAAAGGACAAGGACTGGCTAAGCTAATGGCTGAAACAAATTTACATGCCTTGGACATTAATCTCATTGCTGCTATGTCCGAGGAAAACGAAGAAAGTTCATCAGTTCAGGTATCAGAAATCTTTGTGCTTTCTCCTTGGTATTCAGATATTGTATGTGTGCTTCAAAATTTGTCACCACCACCAGGCATGGCTAAAAACAAAAGTAGAACTCTGAAATTGAAGGCTGCTAAGTTTTTTATTTTAAACAATGCACTTTATTGGAAAGATCTCGGTGGTGTTTTGTTAAACTGTTTGGTGGAAGAAGAAGCAAAGCAAGTTATGGAGGATTTTCATAAAGGAGATTGTGGAGGTCACCTTTTTTGGAAAACAACGGCCAACAAAATTTTGAGAGCCGGGTATTATTGGCTGACACTTTTTGCTGATGTGTATAAGACTGTTAAAGGTTGTCAAGAATGTCAAATTTTTGAAGGGAGGAAGAAATTGCAGCCTTTGCCGCTCAAGCCCATTGAGCTTAGTGCTCCTTTTCAGCAATGGGGTTTGGATTTCATTGGTGAGATCCATCTCACTTCTTTAGCTCAGCACAAGTGGATCCTCACAGCGACAGATTATTTCACAAAATGGATCGAAGCAATTCCCACCAGGAAAGTTACGGATTCGGTAATAATTTCATTCCTTGAGAATAACATTTTTTCTCGTTTTGGTTTCCCAAATAAGTTAATTACTGATAACGCAGCAGCTTTCAAATAAAAAAGGATGGTTGAGTTTTGTGACAAGTATCACATCATTTTCGGACACTCAAATTTTTATCATCCACAAGACAACGGATTGGCGGAGTCTTCCAACAAATATTTCGTCAACATTATTAAAAAGTTGCTGGAAATAAACAAGAAAAGTTGGGATAAGAAGTTAGTCAATGCACTTTGGGAAGACTGAGTGAGTCAGAAGAAATCCATTGGTATGTCCCCTTTTGAGCTAGTATATGGAGTTGACATGGTATTTCCTACCTCTCTTGCAGTTCCAGTGGTCAAACTTTTGCAGGAAGCTGGCAGTGAAGATGATCATATGCAAAGGAGAATAAATCAAATGATCCATTTGCAGAAGACTAGAGAAGAATTTTTCCAAAACATGTTCAAGCTGCAAGAGAGAATTAAGAAAATATATGACAGAAAAGAAAAGGTGGAAAAAATTCAATTGGAAGAAGTGGTGCTGAAATGGGATGCAAGAAACGAGGAAAAGGGTAAGCATGGTAAGTTTGAAAATCTCTGGAAAGGACCCTTTAAAATTGCTGCATATCGGGGTCATAATGTTTTTCTTCTGAAAGAGATGAACAGGGAATATTGTCTAGGAGGGCCAGTTAATGGTCGGTTGCTCAAGCGGTATCATTTCTGAAATGTTTTCTGTTGTTTTACATTCTCACTGTATATACTAGTTTATTTCAGTTTCATTGCAAGTGTGTGCTATGATCTTTTCTTTAGTTTGGGGCCCAAGGTGAAGGCTATAACTCTGAAGATTGATTTCAGCTCTGGTTTGAGTTTTTCGAGTCAGGTTTTTTAGTGATTTTGGTTTCAAAATTGAGTCAGTTTGAGTCAATTTTCAGTCAATAAAATGAGTCAAGACTCTTGTGTTTATTTGTTGAAGTTATGGATTCCATAGCCCAATGGAAGAAGGCACTGCCAACTCTCCCAGAAATCTATAGTTCTTGGCAGCTCCAAGGAGCTACCATCCCCATTGGAGCCAATTTTAGAGTCGGTATCTTCATCTCTCCATCAGAGATCAAAATCTCTCTTTTTGCATTTCATTTTAGGTGTCTCATTGAGTTCAGTCAGCTGCATTCCATTAGGAGCATGAATCATCTAACGGAGGGGTCTTGTCACTCATATCCCTCATGTCTTATACCTGCTGGCCTAGTTCTATTCATCAAAATCATTTACCGTCATTTACAGTCATGTTTGGTCTCTTGGTTGGCAAAGAGTCATTTTAGGGTTTTTAGTCCCATTAGGTCTAGGGTTTCATTAATCTGGTCTTCAGAGTGTCTAATAATGCCAACAGATGCATGAGGAAGTTTCATATAAGATTTCACTGCAAAAATTTCATCATCATAATGTTTGATACTGATTTTTATTCAAAACTCTGTTTTGAAGAAAAATTGTCTATTTTATACTTTTGTAACAAATGCAATGTTATTTTTAAGATCTTCAGTCGTAATAATGCTCCATTCGTAGCCCTGGCCGCCTTTGCCAAAGTTCCATTCCATCCATCCCTGCAAAAGAGAAAGAAGCTCATCATCAGTCCAAAAATCAAAAGGAAGCAAAACAGAGTTTATTTAAAAAGTGTCAAAGTTCAAACATTACAAATGTCGGTTTTCAAGAAGCAAAAATTAAAATCTTTGCCATAAAATATATTTTCATTGTTTCAACAATCCACTTGCATGCCAAGAGATAGCAAGGAGCAAAGAAATCATGGAGGAGCGAAGACTGTGTGTCATTTGCAGAGCGCGACGCACTGGGCAAGTGTCACGGCGCATAGAGTCATGCACCTGTGTGTTAAATTGTTCCAACGCGGCGCATAAGAAGGGCGCGTCGCACTGGGTTTGTTGCGTGGCGCACTAGGTTGAAACACAAAAAAAAATTCCATCTCTCTCAATCATCAAAATGGTTCGGTCTCCTTGCTCCAAGTAAGTTCAAGTGATCTTGTAATTGCCATTAACCAATGTTTGGTGTTGTTTGAGTTTGAATATGAGAGTTTGAATTCCAAAAATTAAACCCTATCATCTTATTGAGAATTACTTCCTTAGGGTTTTGAATTTGGTGTTATAAAAAGTAATTTTGTGCCAAATTACTCAATTCCCCACCTTGTTTTTCCCATCTCCCATCACTTTTATCTCATCACTACACCATCCTATTACATCTCTAAAAGTCATTGACTCCTAAGCCCCATTTCCATATCCCAAGTCATTTCATCTCAATCTCATTCTCCCTTTCCCATCTCACTTGTAAATAATTCCCAAACCCCAAGTTTCCCAAACAGTCAATTGGCTGTCCCTACACTTCAGTTATCACGTGATTAAACCAGATTATCCCCACTGCCCTTTTTCCCCACAGTCCCTCCCATGCTACCATACATTTGGCACTAAAACACAAGCACCAAATTCTCATTTTCATCTTATAAAAACCAACATACACCTTGCATAGACCTTGGACACCATGGAGACAGACACTGATACATCATATGACCTAGATAGTGATTCTACCACTGAGCTAAATGCACCTAGAAGGAATCGTCAAGGTGGCAGACATGTGAGATAGGAGCCCACCTCATTGACTGAATTGCAAGCTTGTCCACTTTCCATGGCATGTTTCCAACAACAGTCATGCTATCAGTTTTTTTAAATGATTTCTAGGATTCATTATTAGCAGGAGTTGGCTCGTTTGTTTGTATTGTATTTACATGATGGTCAGGTCACCCTCGCCGGTGTAGCTTTCATTTTGACACCAGAAACCATCTCTCAAGCAACCGGAACACCGAATGTGGGTGAACGGTGGAACAAAAGACAACAGGTGGATAGAGTGCATTATGAACCATATATCAGGCCTAGCTTTGTGAGACAACTCAGCTGAGTGTTTCCTTTCAGGTTTTTGATGGAGTCCTATGCGCCTTTGATGAAACTTATTATTAGATATTTCAGTTGTGAGGGCCGGTTCTCACGCCTCTATGCCTATCATATCAGGTTATTGATGCATGTCACTAGAGTGAGGATGATGAACATCCATTATTTCATGTGCCGTAATATCGAGATAATGATCACTCTTGTGCAGAGGAAAACTCCCGAGAAGCAGTACAACAGTATTTATCACTATGCACTCATTAAAATTGTAGTGTTGCATCAGCTTGGCTTGCAGGGTATTACATGGGAAGACTTCAATGCTAATGATTTCTTCACAGCTCCTCAGGTTCCTCCAGAGGTTTTCCATGATGCAGGTGAACCTTCACATCAGTATGGAGGTCAGGAGGTAGAGACTACTAGTGTGCCAACATATGTCACTTATCAGAGAGGCACCAGAGTATTATTTGCAGCAGCTCGGCGGGTACTATATCCACCCGGGGTGGAATGGGTCTCGCCTCCGTCATCAGAATAGGTACAGGTATAGGACAGAGGTAAAAGACCTATGTAGGATGAGGGCCCTTCAGGCGGCCAAGACACAAGTTTCATAATGTTTGATGAGGATTTGAGCTCTCCAAGCTCAAAGTTGAGAGAGACTATTCAGGAGCAGAAGGCGGATATAGATACCTTGACCGTCAAGTTGCAAAGAGCCCAATGGATTATAAACTACTTGGAGCAGTGAAACAAACAATTGGAGGATAAGCAAGCAATCATGGAGTTGCAAAACATCCGGGAGAACCAACAAGCTGCCCAAAGAAGCCAAACCGAGATGACATCCATTGAGCGGGAGATTGAGGCTGATCGAGAGACTTGGATCGAAAGGGTAAATATTCATTTGGAGAAGCTATTGGCAAAGGAAAACAAGGAAAATAACATGCTCAAACACATGAAGAACCATTATTGGGCGCGAAATCATGTTTGCAAGGCGCGAATCAAAATCCTGAAGGCAAAGCTAAAGAGGGCACTAAAGCGTCGCAAAAGGCATGATAGACTCCAAATTTTGGCTGAAGCTTCTTTGGCCCAGCATAGTGCTTGATGGTGGACATTCAGCCCAAATTTCAAGAAATTTGGGAAATTTTTTGTCAATTTTGAATTTTTGGCCTTAACACAGATTTTCCTACCCGACACGTAGCGCCACTTGGCGCACGCTTATAATTGGCAGCTCTTTTTGAGGAAAAATTTGCATTTTTGGATTTTTCATCAAAATTTATGTATGCCTACCAATTACCTTGACAATTTTTGGGTTGCCTGAAGGGTCAAAAACACCTTAAAAATGACCTTTCTGCCACTTTTTGCACACACAGGAAGTAGTGTTGGGAGATTTGGTTTTTGGAGGGGTAAATGTCAACCAAATTTAGAAATTCCACTTGGGTTGGAAAGTAGATAGGTAGAGATTTCAAAAAAAATATCCTGTACTCAATTTTGACTTCGGGAAGGACCTTAAAATCAGCCTCAAAGTGGCGCTATGCATAGAGATTTCAGGCGCGGTGCATTGGGAAATTTGGCCTATTTTTCACTCAACAGCTCAGTTTTTTTCCTAGTTTGGCCAATTTGAATTTTTTATCCTCATATGTACAGCTATTGATGTAAATTGATGTAATTTCATTACTTTGATGTAATTTTGGCACATTTTTACTCATCCAAGTAGATTCATTCACCAAAAAGTGAAATGTAACTCAATGAATCAGTTTCCTATCTTATAGAGGCAAGTTGTTTCATTGCCTATTTTCTAGTTCCTAGTTTAGATATTGTTGAAACATATGCTATAATGGTGAGCTCGACCCCTAGAGGCATGGGGATGAGTTAGGCTTGTCTATATCTTGTAATTCTTCAGTCATTTTCAGGTTTGGACACTTGGGATTGCTTGGCACTTCATTGTACGTTTCATCTCTACAATTTTGGCAAAGGAATAGACCAGGGTTTGCAGCACTTTTTGGGATCCATGTGGATCTATTTTTTGATGGTGTGTTTCTCTCTGTGGTTGTAATTTAACTTACGTTTTATGTATCTCATTTTCCTTCTCCTTTCTTCTCAAATTAAACAAACAAGTTATAAAGGTGGAATTCATTAGATTGCTTTGCTCTGCCTTGAGATTTGTTTAATTCTCCATGTTTTCATCTGTTTGAAGAGGATTCTTGAAATCCTCTTGCCCTCTTCAGCTACTCACCGGTCTGAAACTATCCATTCAGTTAATCCAAGCATCAAAACAATTGCCTTCCTTGCCCCATTCAAAACTTTGCAAAAACTAGGCCTCATCCCCGAACCCAAAATCTGCCTTTCCCTTTAATCCAAAAAAAAACCCCAAAATGAAATCCAACTCTTTACTTATATACCTAGCCTAAAATCAGCTTTTATTTCAATTCATCTCAAGCCTTATTGATTATCTTTGCTGAGATTGACCCGGAGAGAGCCCTTTCCCGATCTGGTAGGGATAGCTACCAGATTAAGTGTGGTTTGATGTTACCCTAGACTCTGCCTTCCTTCAGCCTGAGGTAGATTTATGCAATAACAGGTGAAAGGTATAACTAATAGGAAATATTTACGATACAGTTTTGATTAGTGGATTAAATAGAATCTTCCTCTTAGAGTATCCATCACAACCACACACCACCATTAGCATTAGGGTTTTAGCATTCGGGTGAAATGACCATTAAGTGAAAAGAGGCCTAAGGGAATATTTTCATGATGTACATGTTTGGTAGGGAGCTTGGATATAACAAATCTTATCAAATTTTATGCAGTTCCATGCAATATAGGGAAAAAATACAATACTAGGTTAACATTTGGTGTTTCCTATGAAAAGAGTTGAATGCATTATATAATGCAGTAGGCCAAACTATATGCAATGTAGGATACAAGTGTAGTGAAATGCGATGTAAATGCAAGGAAAAACCAACTAAATACAACTAAGAGAGCCAATGATAATGCAAGCAATTGGTAAATTCAATGTAGTGAAGAGAAATTCAAGAAGATGAATGCATATTGTCATGTGGAAAACTAAAATACTTGCAATAAAGACAACACAACAAAAGCTTGTCTAAACCCTAAAATTGTAAAAATAAAACTCCTAATAAGAAGAATTTTATCAGAAGACCCTAATTCATAAACTAAACACTAATTGTTACACCAATTTTTGGTCATCTAACTATTTACAATTAGATGGATCGAAGTACACTATGTAAGACGAATTTTACCATAGTACAATTTCTTTCACTATAAGAAATAATTTAATAAACCATATTTTATTAAGTTATTTATGGTTCAAACATGAAAAACCATGAGGAATGATTAAATAAATCATTATTTATTTTATTTTCCTCTACGATTAATTAACTAAAACAATGTTTAAAAAAATTCATGGTCATATTTAACCCAACTATGAGAAATAATTAGATAAATCATTATTTATCTTAATTTTCTCTAGGAATAATTAATTAAATCATTATTTAGTTACTATTCCTTGTTAAATTTGACTAAATCACCTAGAAATAATCAAACAAATCATTATTTGTTAAATTATTTCTTATCCCCATTCATGAAATGATAGATAAATCATTTATTTTTATTATTATTTATAAATAAAGGTATTTAACCGATTTAAATTCCTTTTCCCTCCAACAAAATATAATAGAATATTCCAAGCAGTTAGATCTAGATCTTGGTTAATAATATTTTATTTTCACCTTATCGAGAATAACTCAATATTTTGTTATAAACAGGAGGGTTTTCCATTCATTATTCACTTTTATCACTGTCATTCTCATGCTTTGATCATTCTCATTTCTGCTACTATTTTATTTCTTCTTGATCTCCCATAGAGTTCAACACATTTTGGGTTTTCTACACCATTGAGGGAGAGAAACTTATGGATCCGAAGCATTTAGGAAAACCAAGAACTCATCCCATTGAGGGGGACTAGTAACATCATTCTTTGTTCCCTTCCTAGGTGTTATAATACATAAAATTATTTATATCTTGTCTTGTCTATTGGATGCATGGAGAAACTCTTATTTATTTTTACTATTTAAGTTCTTTTACAACATATATATGGGTTTTTGCAGCATTTTTTTTACTATCTATTGCAGATCTAAGGAAGTTAAGCAACCATCTTTGTTGTTAGGGCTATTTGTCACACACTGCTAAAGTTATCTCTTTTTGTACACTTCTGTTAATAATTTATGCTAACAATAATTTAAACCACAAATCCTAATTTTAATCATAGAGGAGGTTAGGTCATGTGGAATAAAACTTCTAATGCAGCCACGAAAGAAGTTTCCGACTTGGAGAAACAAAAATTTCAGTGATTAGAGTTAGCATAGATAATTGTGGAAAAATAGCAATGCTTCCTATGAAACATGCACAACAACAACAAGGTCATGCATGTTGGCAGGAAAACGTGCCAGAAAATATGGTTCAATCTAAGCTGCAACCCTATCCTGGTAAACGTAATGATAATTTTTGAAACCATGAGCATCCAACCATAATATGCATTCATTTGTTCTTAACCCTAAAATAAGTGCAATAGAGACAAGATGTTTCCCAATATAAGAGGAATTCACCAGATAATATTCTTCAATATAGTCAGAAATATTATCGTGAATTGATGAAACTCACAACTTTCCAAATATGGACATCCATCAGGTGCAACTAAGATACTAGAGGTTCTAGTGAGGAAACCCTAATTTTAGAAACCGGATCTGAGTTTGTTCAATAATTTTGTCAAGGATATGAGGACATGACATAACTGTCAACGAGATCCAAAGTGCCACATCATCTTGGGAATATTATAAACACTCAAATGGTAGATCATCGAATAATGGCAGATTCTTAAGATCAAGAAATAAATGAAAATGGTCATGATCAACTATGACAGTAGAATCATCGGTGAATATATTATTGGTTTAATTAGATGTTCAAGTACTAAGAGGATGGGAGTTCAAAAGATCATATTTGTTGGGTTCCCAATATTGACATGAATCAACATATGAGCCTCGGGAATGAGAGGATATAGGTGAATGTTTCCCTCACATACGGTTTTATAACATCATTCAACACTCCTGTAGACCTGATGCTCTTTTATGGCCTTGGGAAGTCCCTTTTCCCATCCAGACTTGACTTTATACTAAAAAAAAATATCTCAAAACCTAGACATGACTCCACCCATACTAATTTGTGTACATATGTGGGTCCCATAACACTATACCTGCGTATACCTTTTCAAACATGAAAAAATTATTTTTTCCTTTTTCTTTTTTTCTGGGTGGGATTTATGGGTTTTACCGAGAGCCCACCTATAGAAGCTCATGGACTAACTGAAATAACCAATTTGATGTGGTATGGATACACTCCTTCGGTAGGTCTAATTATAACAAGAGAAGAATAATATCAACATTATACCCAATTTATCCTAGATCAATTTTGTTTTTCCCATGCCTCATGTTGGGACTCAGAAATGTCATATTTTTATCCACCTTTTCCTTCACTATTCCTTACATTTCATCATCCCATTAACCTTTCATTACATCATTTTCATAAATATATTTGGGTTTCACCTTCTTATTTTCCATTTTATTCATTTTTGTATTATAAGTGAATTTATGATTAAATACCAGAAAATATACATATTTATATATATATATCTCAAGAATATGTGAGCTTTGTAATGTGTAGGAAATATGTGAAGGATTAATTCCAAGATACGTCTCAAATATCTCCTCCACCATATTAAGGAGATAATTATTCAAGCCTATTCCTAAGGAGAAGATCATGAAGGATTTGGTTGGCATATCTTATCCAAGATATGTGAGAGATGTGTGGAGGATTCAAAGGGATAATATCTTGTAATAATGGGAAATTAGTTGAGAGTTCTTGAGAGAATATTGGATATGTAATTATGAGATGGTTATCTTCCTCATGTATATAAGAGAGTGCTCTCTCTTCATTTTGATAATAATGGAGATATAGATTTTTAGTTTGGAGAGATAGTCTTGTAATTAAAAAGGGGAAGAATAGAGAGATAGAGTTTTTGAGTTTTTGAGTTCATGATTTGTAATTTGATTCTTGTAATATAATTTGAGATAGCTTTATTGTTGTGAGCTCACATATGTTGTTTTTCATTCAATTCTTCACATGTTGTATTGCTTTTCCTTTATGCAATTTCCTGCTTTCCTAGTTAGTGTTTCAATGCCTTTCTAGATTAATTTGATTTCAGTAATTTAGATTAAATTAGTTCCACTTCAGTCCTGCATATATAGTGCATGTGTCTCGTAAGTCTACGAACCTCGGATTGACAAATTAAATAGTTGGGTAAATACTACAACAGAATTAAACGAACATATTTGCACCCAAACATTTTGGCGCCGTTGCCGGGGAAGGCACGATGGATTGAAGTTTAGTTTGATTTTTCATGCAAGTGTGTTTAGACATGTTCCTAACTCCGAGGTGTTAAGGCGGTAAGACGTGGGGAACAGCCTACGCATCGCATTCGAGATACCGTAACGGGCTCGACCTCTTATGGATCAGGGCATGTAGGGTGTGTTTACATTTATGCAAGTGTGAATTTCAATTTTTGCAAGTGTGTTTGATTTTCGCAACTGTGAAGAGTGTTTGATGAATTCATGGTTCATGGTTGTAATTGAAGAATTCAATTACTAAATTAATGAGCAGTCCTTGTAAGAGGGTTTAATTGAGTATTGAATTCAAGATTATTTCTGTGGTATTTGTTTTTTTTTCAATTTTTAGTGTGCTGATTTGAAAGAGTTTTTGTGAACTAAAACCTTGTAAAAGGATTAAAAGCTCAGACAATTATTAGCACTCTGTTTTTAGTATGTAAGAATCTCTTTTTCAACATGGTTTTATAATGAGTGTCAGCTTGGAACTACTCACTCAGATCTTTGCAGAAGTCGGAATCTCCTCTTCCCTGGAAAAGGAGATCTTGACAAGAATTGAAGGTTCAACTACTCCCCAAGAAACAAACGATTCAACATCTGAAGAATCCTGCATATCTGATGGCGAACAATCATTCGAACAGGAAATCAAGGAGGAAGAACAACAGATTGAAGAAGAATAGGAGTTACAACATGATCTGAGTGAGAGAAATTGTGCCTATCAAAGCCTTATCGAACAATGGTTCCAGGTAAGTACTAGATTAGATTTATCTTTTTATTTTTTAGTTGATTTGCAGTTACAACAACTAGACTCATTCACTCTCGAATATTTTCATTTTTCATTTGAACAATTTCTACTGGATATATTGTTGTTACTGCTACGTGAATGGCTCCATTGGAAGTTTAATTACACGTAACTAATTTTTTCTAATTAGTATAGAGTAGGTAGGCTTTCATTTTTAGTCTTTGCTTTCATTTTCAGTTTTTCTTTTACCTAGAATAAGTATGCTCTCCTCCGCGCTTAGTGCGATCGCGAGGATCAGAAAATAAGTTGTCAATACATTTTCAAGAATGAATAAATTGCGATTTATCAAAAGATATCTTTTTACCTTATGTCCATTTTCAATAAAATCTTCTGACATTAGGCATTTAATAAAATTTAGTTTCTTTTTAGATTTTAGTTTAAAAAAAAATATATATATATTTTGAAAACTAACAATTTTTCTAGAATAAGATACAATTTCATTTAAAAAAAAATAAAATAAATAAATTTAAAAATTAACAACAACAACAACAACAAATTAAAACAACAAAATAAAAACAAATCATAAAAAAAATAAACATTCAAATAAAACAACACAAAACAATTTTAAAAAAAAACTAACTAAAATTTTTTAAGATAGGATTCAATTCCATTTTTTTTTTTAAAGATTTTTAATCAAATAAAAAATAAAACAAACATTAAAAATGAAAAAAAAAAAACCATTAAAAAAAAAAAAACAAAAACAAAAACCAACCATAAAAATTCAAAATAATAAAACAAATAAAAACACAAAACAACGTCAAAAATAAAAATAAAAACAAAACAATTAATTAAAAAAAAAAAAAAAAAAAAAAACCATTGAATAACCCATTTTGATGGGAGTCCTAAATCTAAACTGGAAATTGTGGGATAAACTCATTTGAATTCTTGGCCGGTGTACAACTTTCGTTCCAATATTCATCTAGATGTAAGTTACAGTCAGACATCTCATCAAACAATATATCTGCAATAGTGAAGCAAACAGACAGTAAGTTCGAATACGGTGACCAAGATGTTTTCCATAACATCACAATGGATTACTACGGAAAATGAGCAGTGACTTGTTATGCATATAGGAATGTAACGCTTCATCATAAATTTTACCATGGCTACACAGTGCTATTTGGAACGTTACCAAGCGGGCAGTCGATGTCGACTTGAACAAAGAATTTCTACTGTACTGGAGATTTGGAATCTGCAAATCAACTTAAATCCTAGTCGATAAATTATTGGACGCAAGATCAACAGAGGAGTCGATGCAGCTTCCATCCAATTCCTTCTCCTTTCGATCGGGTCGCGGTTTCAAGAAGAAACCATTGCTAACAAAATTTTTTTGGGAGAGGGAAACACACCAAGTCCCATCTGCCTCTGCCACCACAACTCCTTGCCTTCTCTTCCGCCGCGGTCACCTCTTCTTCTTTCATCGCAAGTTCAGTGTATCTTCGTGTGTGCAGATACGCATAATGGAGATTAAAAGACGAGATTATTGGATAAAAGACGAGATCTTTGGAGTTTAAGAAATATTTCATTGGATAAGCATGGGCACTAATTGAATGCTACAGGTGAAAGGCGCATATCGCGCAGCCACCCAGAAGAAGGAGATACGAGAATTTAAGAGTGGGATGATCTCAATGTGTGCATTTCCCCGATACAATCCACATCTTAAAATTCTCGATTAACTCCACGTCTGGATTGGATACCGTTGAAACAATTGCGGTAATCAACAAATAAAATATGCCCACGCCACAAGCGCAAATGAAAATTACGACTTCTACACATCAAGAACCATCAAATTCGCTGCAGCCTGCGTTTTTCTAAATTTTCTTCACCACTACCACTATCACTGTAACGGGCAGCAACTGAATGCTATTGGCTACCCATTGCGCTTGAATGAGAAGGAATGCTCTCACTATGTTAAAACAGGACAGTGCAAGTTTGGTGTCACTTGTAAATTTCATCATCCACAGCCAGTTGGACCATCAGTTACAATTCCAGGACCTTCTTCATATTATCCAACTGGACCTTCTTTGCCAATACCCAGTCCTCAAACATATGCGAGAGGGCTAACAACATGGCCAATTTCAAGGACGCCACTAATGGCCAACCCCTATCCGCAAGGCCCCTCTACTTATTTGCCTTTCATGATTCCACATGGAATGAACCCTAATATTCAGGGGGCATTGGCTTCATATTCATCTCGATCGGGTTCTACGGGGATTCCATCAACCAATACGCAAATGGAGCATATGTTTCCAGAGAGACATGGTCAACCCGAATGTCAATTCTACATGAGAACAGGGTACTGTAAATATGGTTCAACATGTAAATATCATCATCCAAGGGACAGGACTGTTCCATTGACAAGCTGTACTCTCAGCCCTCTCAGCTTACCACTGCGTTCGGGGGTCCAAACATGTTCTTTCTATGCTCGTCAAGGATTTTGCAAATATGGACCAACTTGCAAATATGACCACCCTATGGGGACTGTGAGTTACAGTCCATCTGCATCTTCACTAGCGGATATGCCAATTGCTCCTTATCCAGTAGGATCGTCACCAGCTACTCTTGCTCCATCATTTCATCTACGGAATTAAGGACAGAAACTACTACAGGGTTGTTCAATTGTCAAGAATCCAGTTGTCAAGACCTGATGCTGCTGGTTTTGTGCGCCGCTTGTTTGGTGACCTACAGACAAGAATTACAGCTCAATAAGTTCGTGGATGAGTGCACTATGCCATTCATCGCCCTGAGCCACACATCATGTTGTTAAAAATATCTTTGAAATTTCCAGCAAAACTAACAGCAGCAGGCCGGGGCTCAATCTCAACCAATTCGTCTGAAAGCCCAGTGAGTTTTATTGTAGGTGTTGAAAGCAGTTTCAATGTTCCGTCTGAAATTAATCATAATAGGTTCGGTGTTTTGATTTTTTTTTTCCATGCAGGTAGTTCTGCAGTTTTATATTAAGATGATGACTATCTCGATCAAAGCTAGACTATTGTTGACAGTGAATTTCTAGTGTAAATTTTGGTGAACTATCATAAAATAAAATTTTCATTTTAATTTTGTTAAAAAAAAAAAAAAAAAAAACCTCATAAATTTGTTGTTGAGTTGTAGTTTCTTTTATTATTTTCATTAATTAGTTTTGTTTTGTTTTGTTTTTTTTTTTTAAATAATAAATAATAAATAATAAAAAAAAATAAAAAAAATAAAAAAAATTGACATAAATAATAAATTAAAAACTTTTGTTTTTTTAATTTGTTATTTATTAAAAAATAAATTTTCTTTTTAATTTGTTGTTTAATTCAACACCAAAAATAAATGATAAAATAAATTATTTTTTTTCATTTTAATGTGAGTTAAAAAATAAATAAAAAAATAGAAAATTTTAGAAAAAAAAAATTAAAAATTAAAAAAATAAAAAAATAAAAAACATTTAAAAAAAAAATTTTAAAAAAAATTTAAAAATTTTTGCCCTCATTCATTTACATAAAAATTCATAAAAATTAACTATTTATTCCCTAACAAATACAAAACCTTTTCAATTGTTTTAAATCAATTTCACTGCAAACCAATAAAAACATTTTGAAAAAGTACATTGCATGGGGACATGCAAAATTTCTAGTTGGGGGGAAATAAAAGTATGTTGGATTTTATCATTTATTTTACAGTGAATTTATGGGCAAAAGTTAGGATGCATATACTAACAAGATAAATGAGATTGGTGTTATGTGTAGGTCAACGAGAAGCTTATGCACAAAGCTCAACATTACAATGCAACACCCTTTTCATCCACAATTAGTGTAACTTCGAAAAATAAAAAAAATGGACATTTCATAAATTCTTGAAAATAAGCTAATTTGTTTTTGAGTCACTTCATACAGGAATGATCGATGGGGATCGCACACAAAGGCGGAAATTTTTATGCAGGTATTGAAGACAATCATGAAGGCGAGATCTCTAGAGATCACATGCATCATGTCATGACATTTACCATTACACAAAAAACCCTTTTGCATCATGACATGATTACTCAAATTTTTCCTTCCAAGCGCCTAAATCATTCTTATGTTGCAGCCCATCTTCCATTTCCTTATCTTTCACGACTTCATGCACGCCTATTTTTCTGAATCGCATACATTCCTTTATCCTTTTCAGTTTATTTTTGCCTTCTAGTTTGCCTTCTGAATAAAACTCATTCCCTTTCCATGATTACATTGCCTTGTTTTCCTAGCCATGCTGATCCACACTGCTTGTCCGTGATTTCTTTCCATTTATAGTCCTACCAAATATTTTTGTACAAATTCGCGTTGACTGATGTGGGATTCCTTAAGGCCCACCTTTCAACAAGTCTTGCCCCATCGACATCAGCACCTTATCTGGGAAATAGACTAGAGTTCATTTTGGGTACCTTGACACTTGCATGCCTCAATGAAAAGTTCTCTCACTGACAATCATGGGAATACATCAATGTCCCTTGATCGTCAAATCTTGCAAATGGCTCGACGTCAACACCTTTATTCGCATTTCGCAATATGTACCCAGGTACCTTGGCATTCATTGACATCAATGGTGAGTTTGCCTCGCATTGGTTAACGACATGCATCAATGGCCGGTAATCCAATGATCTCTTTTCATGCTTGACATTAACACATTCTTTCACATGATTAGACTTGTACCATCATTTTTGTAGCAGATGAAGACTATACACTTTTTCATGACTCCCTCAGCAGTTACAACAGCATGAATTCTGATCTATGAGAGTACTACAGTTCCACTTTCAGCGTTTATCTTTTCCATGATTCATCATCAGCAGTTCAGATTCCTTCATTTCCCAGGATCCAGTTACAACAACATTAGTCACATTTTCCAGATCCAGCAGCAGCAGCAGCAGCTACATTCCTATTGCATAGTTCATCATTCTTGGGTAAGTAGAGGTATGTTGTTTTCTAATCTTTAATCATGCAATTCCTTATATGCTAACTTGAATATTTTGGAAAATTCCCTCACCATGCTATATTTCCTTTCATAAGCCATGTCAAGTTGCAACCAATTCAGTTGGGGGGGGGGACTATATTCGCTACATAGTCACTACCATGATTCCATTTCTTCACCACTATCACTCCATTTTTATCTCATTTACCATTCACCAACATTTCTTTTCCAACGATACTTTGTTACAATTTGCTTCATACGCATCAATATACATATTGGCATACTTCATGAATATTACAAAAAGGGCTTTCTTATGCACATTATGATTTCTAGTGAATGTTTACATTATTATTGCAGCAAGAGAACATAAAAAAAAATGAATGTTGTTAACACAAGAACCAACATTATTTGTATTCATGAGAACCAACCATAAGAAAAGAGAACAGAAAATGAAATGAATGTTGTTAACACAAGAACCAACATTCTTTGTATTCATGGTTGTCACACAAGAACCAACCATAAGAAAATGTAAGTTGTTACTCATGTCTTTCACATATCCTGGAAACATCCATTATTAAAAGACATCATCATGTAAAGCCAAAGTTCAAGATGCCAAATGTTCTTAAAAGAGACCCATGCATGGTTGCATGAGGACATGCAACAAGTTTAGTTGGGGAGGATGTTGGGACTTAGAAATGTCATATTTTTATCCACCTTTTCCTTCACTATTCCTTACATTTCATCATCCCATTAACCTTTCATTACATGATTTTCATAAATATATTTGGGTTTCACCTTCTTATTTTCCATTTTATTCATTTTTGTATTATAAGTGAATTTATGATTAAATACTAGAAAATATACATATTTATATATATATATCTCAAGAATATGTGAGCTTTGTAATGTGTAGGAAATATGTGAAGGATTAATTCCAAGATACGTCTCAAATATCTCCTCCACCATATTAAGGAGATAATTATTCAAGCCTATTCCTAAGGAGAATATCATGGAGGATTTGGTTGGCATATCTTAACCAAGATATGTGAGAGATGTGTGGAGGATTCAAAGGGATAATATTTTGTAATAATGGGAAATTAGTTGAGAGTACTTGAGAGAATATTGGATATGTAATTATGAGATGGTTATCTTCCTCATGTATATAATAGAGTGCTCTCTCTTCATTTTGGCGGATGGAAAAGTTGATTAGTTGATAGTTTTGAGAATAGAGAGATAGAGTTTTTGAGTTTTTGAGTTCATGATTTGTAATTTGATTCTTGTAATATAATTTGAGATAGCTTTATTGTTGTGAGCTCACATATGTTGTTTGTCATTCAATTCTTCACATGTTGTATTTCTTTTCTCTTATGCAATTTCCCGCTTTCCTAGTTAATGTTTCAATGCCTTTCTAGATTAATTTGATTTCAGTAATTTAGATTAAATTAGTTCCACTTCAGTCCTGCATATATAGTTCATGTGTCTCGTAAGTCTACGAACCTCGGATTGACAAATTAAATAGTTGGGTAACTACTACAACAGAATTAAACGAACATATTTGCACCCAAACACCTCTCGCACTCCCAGTCTATAGAAACCATGGTTTCCTTTGCAAATATGCTTAACATATTCATCGAGAATCTTCTTGCATTTATTAGAGAGGTTGTCTCCACAGCTTAATATAAAAGATTCATTTGTTGATTATTTTATCCTTCTACATTGAGGCTTTCAACACTTTCCTTCGGGAAATTTTCCCACCAACATAATTGGCTACTCTCTTGGGGAAAACCATCAAGTATTTCCTAGAAGGGTTGTTTTTCTTTTATCTAAGTTTAGTTTTTTATTTATTGGTTTTTTCCAGCACTCTTGAGTATTAAGTGATTTGGTCATATAGCTTGATCTTTTATATCTGGGCTTTATTTTTATCCTTTCCTTAGTTTTCCATTTATATGCACTTTTTATTATATACAATTGCGTCCATACGCAGTTTCTTCCAAAGAAACCTATGAGTAGACTTGTTTCTTTAGACACAATCACATATATATGTGAAACTATCTTTAAACAATCACATACAAATATGAAAATTGATTTTTTTTTCATTTCTTACTTTTGTTGAGGTTTCGACCAAGTTTGTTTATGATTTTTTTATGTTTATGAAGCATGAAATCACTTTGATGTTTGTTGTTGTTGGTAGTCTTTTTCATGTTGTTGATCATGAAATTGTTTCTTATTTTCCCTTTCTTAACTTTTTGGTTCTTTAAATCTATAAGAGAAAAAGAAAAACATTTTCTTTTTGTTTCTTTCATTTTGTTTTTGGCTTTGTAACCTTTCCAGTTTTTTTTCAAACGTGTGAATTCTTGTTTTAAAGGTTAAGAGTTGTTTTTCTTTGAGGGGTTATTTTTATTTTGGGATTTTCTCCTCATTATTTCTTGAATTGGCCTTTTTCCATTCTGATCACATTTTTTCATATCTGATTCTTTCCTTGAATCTTGAATTTGCATTCTAGTGTGCATTAGGGTAGATTCATTTTATACATTATTTAGAATTTTTTGTTAGGTGTTGAATGTGTGAGTGATTAATTGAAAAAGAATAATAGTTTTTTCCTTTCTTAGGTTTCTCGTAGAAACTTGTATAAATCGCTTTCATTGAAGAAAAAGAAGTGTTGCATTCTCATGTATCTTAGGTTTTATATTGATTTATTTTGCATCAAAACATCATCAACTGCACTCTTGCTTCCCTTACCTTAAATAAAAACCAACTAAAATGAACACTTAGAATTAAAATGAACTAGAATTTTTATTTTTTCCATAGCAACATTGACTAGTCTATGGAATTTATGGCCTTGGAATATATGTGTGGAGAGTAAACTCTCCAAGGCCACTTGCACTGAAAGTATAGAGGTTAATTGAAGAGTGGAAACCCTATATCGTTAATTTGTCTAGAAAAACTCCTCTAATATGGGAGTCAAGCACAAGGAAATGTGAATATAAGGAAAGAGAGATACCCCCTTTCCTACTTATTGGATCATGCACCCATGACCATTCTGCCCAACTTCTGCTAACAAGTTGGTGACCTTAGATTCCTTTCCTAAGAACCACACACATGACCATCAGGGAGAATTCTCGTGGTACCTAAGGAAGACGTTGTATCACTTTCATCGTACTTATGGAGGGTACCCTTCCAAAGCTTGGATACTTGCACCAAAAAAGGCTATTGTATGGAGGTTAACATAACTACTGATGATACCTTCGATGGTAGGCTTGGGCCTTCATCATCCCAAAATAACTTCGTGATATCCTTATATTTTCTTTCTTGTATTTTTGTGTCCATTCATAATTACCTAGAGCATAAATACTTGAAAGTTGTTGGCTTGGTTGTATCTTTAGGATTTTTTTAGAGAGTGCTCTATGCTCCTAGCTTAGCATAGGTAATTTGAGTCCTTAATTTTTATTTATATATAAAGGTGGTTCATTGATCATTTCATCGATCTATAAGGCTTCGTATGCTTTCACTTGCGAGTCTTGGTCTTTCACCTAGAAGGCATAGGAGTAATTATGTTGGTTATTTGGAACTAGTTTGAGTTAACGCAATAGAGACATATCCTTCTCGGAGGGTTTATATTTCATAGGGTGAACATATTCTAGTCCATAATATGGGCGAAAAGGTTTTGGTATTTTCTAGATACTCTTCCAGTCATAAGACAAATTAAAAATTGAAGACATTTCTGAGTCCCTTACAACTCCTATAGAACCTATTCCTTCTCATCTTACTTACATTCTATTGTATGTGGGTACTCCAACTCATAGGCTAGCTAGAATTTTTTACTCTCCTTCTTTCTTCTTAATGGCCAATGTTAGTGTTGTAGCTACATGAGACAATTCCTGGCTATGAGGGAAATAGTGCCCAATAAATCTTAGGTTTCATGGAAATTTTTTAAAAATTAGTAGCCGTAGTTACAAGCCATGAAAGCTTGCAACCAAAAATTCTAATTCTAGAACACTAGATTTCCAAAACAAAATGACCAAAGAGACTTTGAGGGTCGCACATTGATGGAATAAATGAATGGTTTGAAGAATAATAGACAGAAAATTTTAAATTTGGCTCTTAAGAATCTGAATTTAAACTACTGCAGAAACAATAATGCAAGACCTAGAAAATGTGAATTGGATTCCTCGATGTAGATCACTTCATTAAGGGCTTCAATATTAATTTCCATGAGTACAATTAAGTAAATTCATTAAAAATTTAACTAAAACACTAGCTACATATTACACTATCAAGAAGAAGAAAAGACATATATGAATATTGAGTTAGGAGAGAAAAATAATGATTGCAACATCCCAAACTTGAAATCAAATTGCAATATATTATTCAAAATTTAGAGTGACTTCTTAATTAAAATACCCAAAGACTTCTTAATTAAAATACCCGAATCATGAGGGCTAAACTCGCAACCACCACAATTTCTCCGCTTTTATTTTTCCCCACTCTAACTCTCTAATTTTCATAATCAATTTCCAAAACTGGTTGACTGATTCTCAAATAGTTTCTAAACTACCTGCCTCTTGAAAAGTTTCTAACATAATGGAGTTATAAATAATAATTCATTCTCTCTCTCTCTCTCTCTCTCCTTCCTTTTACGATATTAATGCAATATAAATTTCCCGCTACTCACATTAAAATATAAATATATTTTAATTGGAAATGAAGGAGAGTGGGATCTAAACTTAAGCATATGTGATGTTGGAGACAAATGTTGAATGTAGATGTGCATGGGTCCCAATATCTTACTTATGCATACATCCGCAAAACTGTATGCAATTCTTGAAAATCAGATACTGCCTACGACACCACCTGTAGTTGTTTATGGAAAAGAAAGGTAAGGAATTTGGATCCTTGATCATTTGATGGACATTTTTACTGAATCCACCTTCGATACCACTTCTATGCATAAGTTTCATGCAAGTTTTGCTAGTGAAATTCCATTCATCTAGAGTGCCATTGTTATTTGTAGTCAATATTTTGGGTAGTTCCATGGAATATAAACCTTTACTTCCTTCATTTCAAAAGCTAATGATTGTAACCCACACTCTACAAACCTTTCAATGGTTTCATGCACTCATTACAACAATCTTATATTTCTCAAGAATATGATTTGAAGCACCTTTTATCTCAAGGTTCATTAAGCATGTTTTTAATCGTGACATTGGTATTTTTTCCAATCCTTAAAATATTTTAGTTTCTTATTGTACCAATAAGAGGGCTATATTTTACCATTATGAATATTATGTCTATGATATAAAATAATTTCAGAGATACTGAACAAGATATGACCATAGGATGTCCAGTATTTTAAAGGATAATCGTTTTTGTGTATCCACGAGTCACCCGAAACTACTTAACTACTAAAGGAAGAACTTGCAGCCATGTAATTCTCATAGGAATCATATGGAATTAAATATTTCAATAATCCATTAGGCCATAGTGACCATTATTTGAACCTTTTGTATATTTTCTGACCTCATCTTGCATTCTAGAGATCAATCATATGATGAATTCGCTCAAATAATGTGGTTTCATGCCTAGTGGTGAAAATTATAAAATATCACCATCATGCGAATGCCCATTCTATCCACAAGATATATTATATCTTTCATGAAATTATAGAATCTAAACCCATCATTGTTAGAGATTAGGATATTAAAAACTTTATTAGGTATTGTATCAAGAAACAAGCATAGTATTTTGTTGATTGAAAACCTTGAATGTTTGAAATTATAGAATCTAAACCCATCATTGTTAGAGATTAGGATATTAAAAACTTTATTAGGTATTGTATCAAGAAACAAGCATAGTATTTTGTTGATTGAAAACCTTGAATGTTTGAAAAATTGTTGTGGAGAAAGGTTGTTAACAAATAATATTCGTGAAAAATGTTTCTGTGGTTGTATGATGGCTATAATTGCCGTGGATGATGATATCTTACAATATTATTATAATGAAAAGACAAATTCTGATGATTAAATTCTCATATGAGCACGAATTGACTGTGGCCAGTTTCAAAGAATAGAGAATTTATTGTCACTGGTATTATAATTTTCTTGTTACATGTATATTCGGTGAAATATTAACAAGCTTTATCAGATCTACAGTTATTTCCTGGATAATCTGCGTGCTTATTTGTTGAGAATACGGTATGTATTTCTTGAAGAAATCAAATAATATAGATGTGATATATGATATCTCTATTGTGAACATGTTGCATCGATAAAATATAATATGACATCTATATATCGCATCTTGGGATCCACTTCACTATAATGAATTTTTCTTCTCACTGCCTTGTATTTGGGATGGCACTGGAAACTCTTTTACTTGATGCTTAACTCATAACTTTGAGTCGATGTCATGAACTTGCATGTTGAGGAAAATATTGAATCAAATATCTTTCCTCCTCAGGTCTTCTGATTGACATTGTGGCTCCTTTCTGTAGTGAAATCGTACCCATTGAGTCATGCTCCATGTGTGCATTTTATAAAGTATCGATTTTCACGCAATGAGGATAGATTTGACCTGGGTTCAAGTCGCTATTATATAGACTGTCTTTGGTCCTATTTTCATATAAAATCCCTTGTTATCCCATCATAAATACATTACCACTTTTCGAATTTTGATGTGTTAATAAGAGTTCAGGGTCGTTATATGGGCTTTCTCCCTGGTTCAACATCATGTATGAGTGCTACCTTTACAAATGCACAACCTATTATTTTTGGAAATCATGTGATATTGCATGGTACACATCTTGATTTAGAGTGTTTGAAATAGGTCTACACTTGTACAACCACGATGCATTAAACATTCATACCATTCCTGGAGAGGATTCTCCTTTCTATGCCTTCTATGAGTGTTTCCTATTGAGAAATAGGCTTTCGGCACTTGCATCTTGATATAAAATTTGACAATATTTCCCTCCTCCTTCACCTAAAAGTTCATACCAAATAAACCAGAGTGTACCAAATATCTCACATTGAAGTGAGTGCCCTCTATATGGATTATTCAACAATAAAAGAGTGTGGTGGACTTTAAAATTATACAAGTTTGATGTGTTTTCCTGTGAGCTAGCATTTTTAACTTTGGAACTAATATTGTAATAAGCTTCCTTACTTTCCCTGGAAAAATTGGCTAAAACATATTAGCTCCCATAAAATATATTTTGTAGGAAACCCAAAAATGCTTCCCTCTGTGGAGCTGCCAACAAATATTTACAAGTGTCAATCAACATTTACAAATTTAATCTTGTCTTGAAGTTTTCTTTCAAAACATTTGACCTATTATGGGCCAGATTTTTCTATATCAATTAGTGGCAAATGTATGGTTACAAATTTAGCTGGTGTAGATACTCCTTCTTTAGTTATAGTACTAGAGGTACTATTTATATCTCTACTATTCTGCCTATTATGGTAGTTGTTGGCTTTACCACCATCTTGGGTTCGAGTGGGGGAATCCAAACTTCTTCCCCTTTCACTTGTGCTTATCCTTTTTGAATTCCATCTACTCGTATTCCCTTAGTCTCGTCAACCCTACCTTATGCTGCATTTGTATCTATGACTTTGATGACTAGTGTTTTAGCATATTTACAAGGTTTTTCATTTGGAAGTGGACATGTTCCTCCTTCCAATCCATTGTTGAATGTAGGATCAATGCCTTTCTCTAACCGTTCTCAAAACATTAATCATTTTCAAGGGAGCGAGCGCTTGGTATATCCTTCTCTTATTGGTTTTGGGTTTGGGAATCTCTCTCATTTATTTAGTTAGCATGGGATTATTTCCTTCCCTACTACTAGTACTTCACAGGTTTTTTGTCCTTTGGCTAGTGCTTGAAATCCTTACGACATGCTCTCCCCTTCATTTAATGTTCCAATGGGAGGAATTTTTCCTATGACTAGTAATCCTATAGTAGGGGGTGGATACCCTCCATATACCCCTGGACTATAAGGTTTTATTTATAGTTTATTTTATTCTACGATTAATACTTCAAATCCTAGTGCCTCTCAAAATGCAGGATACTCTTTTTCGAATTTTGGGATTTCCATTCCTAGAGCTTGGAATTCTCCATTTCCTCCACGTTACCATTCCTAGAAACTCTTGATTTTCCAGATCTTTCGAAATTGACTAATGATCTAATCTCTTACCATCCGTCTTAGGCTTCGGTCCCTACTAAAATTCCGTTTGATTTACCAAAATTTGAAGGGAAGTCTCATGAGGATCTGGTACACCATATAACCACGTTCCACTTATGGTTCTCATAAAAATCCTTCATTGATGATTCAATTACATTTGGACTCTTTCAGCACACCTTAAGTGGAAATGCAGCGAAAAGGTATATCAACTTAAGGGGGGGTGGGGGGGGGGAGTTTTATACGTTTGGTGAGTTAGCTACAATGTTTCTCAACATTTTTCAATTTCATGTCTATTATGATGGCGGAACTAGACATTTGGTCAATTTTGAGCACGAAAGGCTACCCATATTTCTGACCACATTGAAGAGTGGCACACAAGGAAGTGATTGATAAAGGCTTATATCCCTAATGGATTTCTTCTAGAATGTTTTTTGAAATAATTACATCCGGAGATATCTAAGGATGTGTCAATTTCAAGAGTGTTCACTAAAGAATAGGCTATCTTTAGAGCCTAGCAATTAGAGATTTTTTATTCTTTCTCTGGAGTCCTATATAACATTTTTTGTGATGCTACTATATATAAAATTGATCTCGCCAAACCAAAACCATGCCCCCATGCTGAAAAAGTTGTAGGATCGATCGATATTAATATAGATAGTTTGTTAAATAAATTACAATAGTTGTTATAACAATCATATTTTCTGACACAAACTACATCGTCAATGTCCCCTATTTCTCAACCTTTAGCGGTTAGTGATGTTCAGTCTTCAAATCCTAAAGGAAATAAAAAATTTGATGGGAATAATAAAGGATGGGAGAAGGAAAAAGAAAAGGGAAGGAAGGGGAATGTGAATAAATCCGGTGATGACACTAGTGAGGGCACGAAGGATTCTAAACAAAAGGTTAAATTCCCATGAAAATTATGTAGTGGGGATCATCTTACTCATGTTTGCCCCAACGTTCAAGAGGCTCAACAATTTTTTTTTCAGTAATATTCTTCTAGTTTCAAGGATGTTCTTAATATCCCTTTTCCTCAATTGTAACAATTACTTGCTGGCATGAATTCTAGTACTGGAATCCATACAAGGGGCAACCAGGAAGAAAAATATACATAGAATGTGTATATGGTAAAGTTTCATGTTGATATTTCAACTGATCCAATTATTATGAAAATCCATAACCTTCCAAGCCTATAAATGCTTCTGATACTCAAGAACCTCTCCATATAGAGAGGCCCAGAGTTGAGCCCTACCCTGGATTCCAGAAAGTTCCTCAAAACGGTCAATATATAATCCCAAATTATGCTAGGACCACTCATAAATATTTCATTGTTGAATATTTAGCTCAGATCCTCTATGCTTTGTTGGCATTAGAGGTACTCCATTCATGTCTTATGCAAAGGAGTTCTTTTATCAGTGCAATCTAAGAAATTGACCCAAAAAAAATCTAATTATTACATCTTATATCCCAAATGTTAAAACGAGACTCCCTCATCTTATTTATTTTAAGAAGACTATCTTTCAAAGGATATTTGATGAAGGGGATTCCACATATGTCATGTCTATGTCATGTTGGAAGCTATCAATTCCCCTAAATTTCTTCCCTCCCCTATTCTCTTAACCACATTTGATGGCCATTATCTTAGGCCTCATGGAATGTTTTCTATGTGGAAGTAGATATAGTCGATGGTAATATTTATTAGAATATTTTGTTGGGTCAGAATTGGGTTTTTTCAATGGATGCCACAATCTCATCTTTATTACGCATCATATGTTTTACTCATGAAGGGAGAATTGTTACGATTTATCAGTTAGTCTATTATCCCAATGACCCTAATGCATATGTTGACTCCATTTTCTCCTTAGTAAATTATACCAATGATACTATTGAGAATTTAGGATTTTGAATGTATTCTTCCTTGAGGTGTACTTCTTATCTTCCATCTCATGTTGTTCATGTTAATTCCATTTCATCTTCTATGATAGTTCCTCGAAAATATTATTTTATAACTCATTAATTTTTTAGATCCTTGGGCCTTTCCCCCTCCTACAACCACATTAGAATAAGAGAAAGTGGGTGGAATGGCTTATCCTATGTATGTAGTGAAAATTGAACATCAATCTATTTTTAATTTTGCATGTTTTGATCCCATCCCTCCCCCATTAAAGCATGTGGATGATGATATGGCACAGGTTTGGAAAATTGATTCCACTTTGGCTAAGGATTTCCTTGATATCATCCTACCATCTAAGGAGGAAATTCTAGGAACAATTAATAGTTTAGAAAGACCATGGGATGATTTGCATCATCAGTCCTATTTTCTCCCTGACTTCTGTAAAGTTGAATCAAATTTCTCTATTCCTCTTTCTCATGGAAGTGTTCTTAAAATTTTAAACCCTTTGGATCTAGCACATATTTTTGCTGAAGGAAACATAGATAATATTTTGGAAACTATTTCGGTGAACATTTCCAATAATCCCAAGGCTATAAAGAATATATTTATTGGAGTTGAGTGTTCCCCTAGAGAAATCAAAATTTACACAGATCTCTTTAAAGAGTTTAGAGATGTATTCACTTGTCCTTATGAGGAAATTCTTGGGATTGATAATAGTATTGTTCAACATAATATCAAGACTTACAAAAACACAAATCTTGTGCATCAAAATATTCAATCAGTTAACGATAGGAATCCTGCAGCTAACAATACTGAATTAGAGAGGTTGCTTAAGGTCAGTTTCATCTAGCTTGTTCATTTAACTGAATGGGTTTCAAATCTAATCCCTATGGAAAAAAATCAAGGAACAATCCGTGTATGAATTGATTTCAGGGATTCGAATAAATATTGTCATATGGACAATTTCCCCACTCCGTTTATAGATCACATTATTGATGATTGTGCTAGGAATGAAATATTTTCCTTCATTAACGGATTTTCTAGATATAATCAAATAAATATATGTTCTAAAGATCAACATAATACAATATTTATTTTCCCATGGGGTACATTTTTATATACAAAAATGCCTTTTGCCTTAAAAATTTTGGGGCTACCTTTTAGCTGCCTATGTCATATGCTTTCCACAACATCAAACATATAATTGAATCTTATTTGGATGATTTAGCTGCTCACTCTCGTAAGAGAATGGATCATCCAAAACATCTTCGTCTAATTTTTGAGAGATGTCGTTATTATAAAATACGATTGAACCCTAATAAGTGTGCTTTCAAGGTTATATCTATTTATTTTTTGGGATTCATAATTTCTAATGAAGGTATTCATGTTGATCCTTTCAAGGTTGAGGCAATACTTCAGTTTCCTCCCACATTGAACTTCGCCAATTTCCAAGTATCCAAGGAAAAGCCTTATTTTAAGGATATTTTTTGTGAGCTACGCTAAGATCACGAAAGGATTTATGTGTTTATATTAAGAAAGGTGTCCCATTTGTTTGGGATGATTTCACTCAATGCTCATCCTATGCATTTAAAAATGCATTGACCTCTACTCCGCTTCTAATTCCACCTAATTATAGTAGATTTATCCTTTTATACATCATGACAACATAATCAACTACAGGTATGGTTTTGTTTCAGGAATATGATACCCTTAGAGAGCATGTAATTTATTATCTAATCCATGGATTAGTTGGTCCTCAACTCCTGTATTCTCATATTGAGAAATTGGCTTTGGTAGTATTTCATGTTGTTCAACGACTCCATCATTACATTTTACTCAGAATTTTTTTTATATTGGGTGACTTCAATCCCTTTCCAATTTTCCATAATAGGTGAGTGATTTGGGGAAAATACAATAAATTGATTGTCATTTTGAAAGAATTTGATCTCAATTTTATGTCATCTAAATCAAAGAAATCTTTGGTTTTCATGGAATTAATTTTGGAATTTTCTTGTGAAGGAAATATTACTTATGGAGAATCATTTCCTGATGAACATCTTTTTATTATCTCCTCAAAATATCCTTGGTATGGAGACATCGTTGTAAATCTCAAGACTTCAAAGTTTCCTCAGTACCTTTTCTAAGGATGAACGTAAAAATTACGTCACTAGGACAAGAATTATATGATCATTGGTGATACTTTATATCATCGCGAGAATGATTCAATTCTTAGATTTTGTTTGACCTTAGAATAAGCTAATTCAGTTATCAATAATTTCTATAGTGGTTCTTGTGGAGGTCATTTATTTGGGCTTGCTACAACGTAACAAATATTGTGTGCAGGGTATTTTTGGCCATCAATTTTCAAAGATTGTATTGAGGCGGTCAAAAAATGGCATCCTTGTCAATTATATACTTGAAAAATGTATGTTCATCCAGTTCTTCTTTTTCATATCATCATTGCCAATCCATTTACTAAGTGTGGAATTTATTTTACTACTTGTAACCCAGTTTTGGCTAAGGGACATAAGTACATTATCGTAGTGGTAGAATAATTTACGAATTGGGTCAAAGTTATTCCCACATTTAATAATTATGGTGAGACAACAATTTTTTTCCTTTCAATAAAATCATTTCATGTTTCGGTATCCCCAAAGATATTGTCACTCATCATGGCAATCACTTTCAGAATAATATGATGTGTGAGTTGGCTTTAAAATTGGGATTTTGGTAGGAGAATTCGTCTCTTTATTATCCTTAATCTAATGGAAAATTAGTTGGCTTGTGGGGTCCTAGCCCAAGTTCAGGGTTTATGGATAAACTAAAAAACCCTCCAACTACTGGCCCTTTCGGCAATGACCTACTTCCGCAGATTAAAGTCTCACTGAAAGTAGTATGGGGGGCAGCTGGAACTAGGTTTCCCCACCCCGAGGGATTAATTAATGAAGTGGTCCTAGGAAAATTGAATGCAAACTTGTATCAATTGTAAACAGATACGCACAGTAGAATCACAGAGTGTGCACAATCCTTAACATAATAACAAATTTCATGATTGCTTCAGCGCATGTAAATCATAACAAAACCAGATCCATATCTAAACAATGTGAAATTACTTAACCAGATTTTTCAACCATCATAGATATTCCTTGCTTAATAATCAACAAAATACAATGCGATCTCAACAAAACAGAAACATTAAATAAATCAGATCAATAACATAATAAGTTCACCAAAATATGTCCCTTCTATTAATTCAAATTCATTAAATACATATCTGACTTTCCCTTACATAACACTTCTGTGCACATAGCCAGTGGAGTCCGCACACAACTAGGACTAGGTATTACCACACACAGACAGCAAAATTATTTCAACCAAACCCAAAAAAAACCCTTACAACATATTATAGATGCATATATATCACAATATCATATAAAACTTAGCTGAAATGAACTATCTTCCTTAGAATCGATCTATCTATTTATATTCTTCTTTTGCACAGATACTATGGTCTAAAACCATGGTTTGAGGCCCAGAGTTTTACCCTTAAACCTAATTACATCAAAATTAGGGACTTTGAACCACCCCAAAGCCCCTTGACTCAATCATGTAGCACACAAATATGAAATTATACAAAATTATATCAATAGTATGCCCCATGGGAACCTGCTCCAATAGGGCCCCAACACATTAATGTGACTCATCCCAAGTCACTAAGGTGCCTACTCCTTGATCTTGGCCTAGAGAATGCTGATAGAAGATTTCATAGGGAGCACGAGTTCCAAACTTTGCGCTGCGATGCCCTGCGCCTGCTGAACCAAATTTTCTGTGGTGGGCACTTTAGTGGCCATCTCTATGCTACATTAAGTTTGCTGAATAGTCTTTATAGTGTTATCCAGTGTGTGTGAACGTTGAAGTGATTCCTCGGCCCATGGTTAAATATTTGCTTCGAGAAATTGTTCCTTCCACTGCACATCTTAAATCTCTGTTTGTATAGTTTGACACTCTTGCAGATGAGCTAGGTGTTGAGTAAGAACCAAAGTTGGCACCACTGTCCTGATTTCATCAAATTTTTGTCCCTTCTAATGGAGTTGGTAGTGCAACTATTGAACGACATGATCATTTTGTTCTGAGGTGCATACACTCATAGCTTCATCAAGTAGACTATCACACTAGGTGACAACAACAACAATACTATCTCGGGCTTGTTTGAATTTGGTTGCTCTTTGCATGCGAACCTATGGTGGAGTCTTAGGCTACAACTTGGTCTCTAGATCTGCAATCTATTATTCATACTCGATTCTGACTTTTTACACCTCGACGCGATGCTTTCAATGTGACATCCAACCTTCTAAATTTTCCTCAAGTGTAGCTGTGGCTAGGAAAACTAGAATATCTTTGAAAACTTGGTGGATCTTGGCCTCCAGTGTAGCATGGTAGGCTTCTGCTCCATGGCATGCAGATTCTTCTTTTTTTTGTTGATGGTGTGCTTGTTCTGCCTACTGTTAGGCTTCCATTGTATGAGTGTGCACAGTAGCCTCTTGGTACATAATCTCATTCACGATCATTGAGTGCATTAAGTGTAAATTCCCTGTAGGTAACACATAAAGGTTAATATTTATATCACTTGTTCCCCTGAATTGGGCACACCTGCTGGCATCCATTTGAATTACTGGTACAAGGATTTGGATAAGGTGAGCATCCCTGGTGGTTGGCAATGAAATGTGTAATTTTTGTGTGCTTATAATGTGCATGTTGGTCTAGCTTGCCTCATCTATTCTCGCTTGAATCTGGCTCGCTTGCATCTTCATCTCCTGTAGTCCCACTTGAACAAGTTCCAGTGCAGAATTTTACTACACCTCCATGTCTGTCCAGCGATCCTCGATCACAGACATGAAACTGTTGTATATTTCATGTAGATCTTCGTCTATCAGTGTCAGGACCTCCTGCCCAACCTCTTTGGAATCCTTCCTCTTCTTTCGTGATCCCCTAATAGCTGAGAGCCATGCTTGGTTCCCTTAGAGGTCAATTCTTCTCCTATACACTTTGGCATAGACCCATTATTCTTCTCTTGTCTCAAGGTTTATGGTCTCGCCAGTGGCCGTTGGTGTTGCTTATTTTTTTGTAACTTCCTCTGTTATTTTCTCAGCTGGTTTCACTATATGGCTGCTAGTGCACGGCTTTGTTGGTGTGATCAGCATCAACCAGGATGGTGGCCATTCAGCTATTATTATAAGAAAATCATCCTCTGTCACCAAGTAAGGTAACTCATACCATACTCCTTCTACGATGACTTTTGCATGGTAATGCATGTTGTGAAATGTACCTTTAAAGTTAGCTACCATTTTGTATTGGTCATATAAAGTGGATGAAAACTGCAGATTTGAATATAATGCCTAATAAATAGTAGCATCATATAGAACCCAAAAAATATTGTTTTCTCTGGCGTGCATCGAGTCTGAAGAGTTCCAAAAGGTAGCATAGCGCATAGCCTCACACATTTTCAGCTCAATCTCTTGGAACTAGGTGTCTTCAGGGGTCTTCCACCCAATTAGCACAATCAATAATAAGAGCCAAGCATAGTGAAAATTCTTGCCTTCCTCTTGTGATTTTCACACATTTTCAAGGAATTTTTTATGGAGGTCGCTAGACCAATTATAAATCACCCCCTTCTCGCATCGTCTGGTGAGAGAAATAACGTTTGGGTCTGCACTTGTGCATGATGTTGCAGGCCAAGATGATCATACCAAAGTGCATGGCTGGGTCATTGATTTCATCAACCACAAAACCCCGGCTCTTCCTTGGGACTTGTTACATTTTCTTGATTTGATCTGTAATGGTCTTCTCCTATGCCTTAGCACCAAAATCAGCAATAGGGTCAGCACCTTGAGTTGGTAGACCCGTGATCCTATGGATCAAAGTAGCGTCAATGGGAATGTGCTCTCCCAACCATAGCGCATAATCATCTACTAATGTCAGAAAATATCTGACGAAAATATCATTTATGGGGGTGCGCCCAAAATGAGGAATCTAAACAAAATTTTGCAGCCCTGCCTTGTGCAGACCTACCACCCATCTTTTTGGCTCGAGGCACACAATGCCTCTTTCATATGTAATCTGATCAAGGTACAACTCCAGCGCGAGCTCTAGGAATTTCTAGACATCTGAAATTCCCTAATCATCGAATCAAAGCTGTGTAATTTTAGTGAAAATGTCCCCTTCCATTACGTCATCAGGTATTAGGGGCATTTGAGTACGTACGCACACCTTATCCAGGTCCTTAGGTACTCTGACTGATTTTTTGCATGGCACAACATAGCTGGGCAACTGCAATGATGGAGCCACTTCGATCACATCCTCCTTTCCTTCCTCAATGGTTTCAAGGACGTCAAACATAGTTATTTTCGTCTTCTCAGCCATAGTAGAGCGCGAATTAGGGATATTTTCCTTCGGTGATTTGTGCGTACGAGAATACTTCCCCTTTTTAGACTTGGAGGCTGTGAATGTTTCAACAATTGGGACCTCAGGCATAATAGGGTCATATACAGGTCTTGTTGTTGTTATATTTTTAGGAATAGCGTATCTAGATCCTGCTTCGCGCAACATGTCCTCAAACCCTGGATCTAAACTAGACATAGAAATAGAATATATAGCGGAAATTAGGGAGCTCAAAGCACAGAATTCACTTAGAAATTGAAGGGAACTATTGCTTCCCCATAGGTCATATTTATACTTGTGGCGTGTCTTCAATGGATCCTTTTTCATTAATGAGTCTCCATTACTGACAAAATGGTCCAAAATATGGAAAATCCCTTCATTAAATGAAACCTAGACGCTCCCAAAAACGGGAATAAATTTGTCTTTTCTAGTTTTAATGTTCCAACGGCTAGTTTTTTACACCTATATGACTCAGTTAACCTCCTCATATAGCTACTGCGTGCCTGTCACACCTTACTACATATATACTCTAGAGCTAATGAAAACCATCTACAGATCGCACCCCCTGCTCCCCCAACACAAGCTTATTGACCATGTAATTCAAAGCATATTGAGTAGTGTCTATCACATCTCTTAATAAATGAAAACTCCTTTGACATTTGTCATCCCAAATGAATGTCGCATATTTAATGAGTAATATAGTCATGGGTGCAGTGATTGATTCATACTTCAGAATGCACTCCCTGTAATAAAAAACTAGGCTCATCATGCATCACACTTTTCTGACATTCTCAGGGGGCAAAATCGAAGTTCCAGTGACTGCACATTGTTTCCTAGACTCCATAATTTCCAATTATCTACATCTCAGTCTCCTTCAGTGGTGCGTTAATGATTTATGGAATCAAATCGTTGCGAATCGTATCAAATCCACTCTCAAAGCTAAATATAAGAATAAAAATCTCTGTCGGAACAGACCATTCACTAGTGCCTCTATGTAGCTCTGTCTCCAAATATGATTCAATGGGCACCTTCCCCAACATGTGAATAAACATATGGACCCATTTAGGTCTTGGTTCTATGCCCCATACCTGATTCCATCTTTCCAAATATCTTCGCGGATCCTCTTTTCCATAGTACACATCTTACATCTAAATGATTGGACATTCAAATCGCAACCTCATCATGCTTGTACATTCCTTCTAGTTGCCCATATTATCCTTATGATTTTCCCACCATATTGCTGGAGTGGTGCGAAAACCACATCCAAAGCATGGAATATATATCATTCATGCACAGTCCTTTCAAGCTCTCCTATCACTACAAGGAAAATATCCTCTAGCAGAGGTTATAAAGGAGGTTTGTAGTGTTATAAAATTGGCCAAATTTGTCAAAAAAAAATATGCTACAACATCTGTTTAAGGTTACAGAGGTTTTGGCCGAGATTTTAACGGAACTTCAACACAACTAAAAAAAAATGGGCAGCCAGAGGTAATTTATATGGATGTTTTTTCATCGGTGCAATAATCAGGATTTAATGCATCGATGCATACCTGTAGCTGGAGCCCTGAGGTAGTCGAAGGAGAATGCACCAGGATGTTAAGGTATAAAACAACACTGGGCATAGTGTTGGTGATAAAACGCATGGGGCTGTTCTAATTGGTCTTGGGATTGAGAGGTGCCCATAGGTCGTATCAACGTGCTGGTGTGTAGAATTATAGAAATGCACCAGTGCACCATATCACAAATGCACCGATATTTATAATTGGTATCGGTATTCGTACGGTGCCCATATGTCGTACACATGCACCGATGCATATAGACACATAAACACCCCAGTGCGTAGTATCACACAAATGCATCGAGATTTATAATTGGTATTAGTATTCATGTGGTGCCTATAGGTCATACAAATGCACCTGTGCGTATAGAAAAAAAAACGCCCCGGTGCATAATATCACACAAACACACCGAGATTTATAATTGGTATCAATATTCGTGTAGTGCCCATAGGTATTAAAATGGCACCAGTGCGTATGTAGACATAAATGCACCAGAATGTTGTACTGCACAAACACCTCAATATTTTTAACTGGTTTTGGTATTTGTGCAGTGCCCATAGGTCATAAAAATGCACAAGTGCACTTAAGAATATAAGTTCACCGGTGTAAGAATACATGCCCCGGATTTCACTTTTCATTTTTTAGAAACATCGACCTATGATAGTGCAATTATTGTGATTTTTAAAAATTCATTATTCATCAAAAGTCGACACATCTTATAACAATATTCATATTAATTAATTTTTTGTTAATGCATTTGAATGTGATGTTTGGATTAATTTGTTATATCATATCATAATTATTGTGGTTTTTTAAAATTCATTATTCATCAAAAGTTGACACATATATATGTTATAAAAATATTCAAATGAATTAAATTTTTATTATTGCATTTGAGAATGACAATAGAGAATGCAAAAGCGATAATAGAGAACACAATAAAATAAATTAAAACATTTTTTATTATATATATCAATAAGACATTCTTTGTCATACAAAATGGGATAGTTATTGGTATCCCTTTATCTTTCAATTGGGACACTATGTCCATTACATTAAAGAAAATGTCTGATTTCACAGACATTTTTCAAAAAATACAACACCTTGCTTTGGTATCCAAACATAGTGATCATCATTCTTCACTTGAACTTCTGTCACTGCTAGAGCTACTTCCATGACTCGGGTTATTTTCAGGAATGTTTTGTTCACAGTGTTGATTGTTTTCTTCTTCTTCACCTTACATCTACAAACATAAAAATAAACTATAATGAGTGTATATACATTGGTGAGAATAATGAAAATTGCAATATTAAATAATATACATCAATGTAAATCGAAAAGAAATGACGTACCAATAAAACAATTGACTCATAAACTATACACATTCTTCCAGAAACCATGTAACATGCCATCTTTCAAGCTTTGATCTGTTGGTGCAGTGCCATACTTTGTCTCCTGCAAGTTTTATACCCCATAAAAAATCATATATTTAATATAAAACATTTATTTTTTCTGTTAATTGTAGACAGAGTTAAGTAAAACAAGATCGATAGATGCTTACAAATTCCACAATTAAGTTCTGATATGCCAACATATACTCACAACCCATATTTAACCCAATTTCAATCAATTCCTCTGATGGTTCTTCTTTGTATGTTAGCACCTGTTTGAAGACATTCAATGATGAATTTTGTAAAACAACCTAAAAATTACAAAAATGAAAAATCTAGTTAAGTTGTTATAAGGAAGTAATAATTACTCACAAACTTAGATATCAATCCTTTTATTCCTTGTCGTCCTATTTTATGTGCTGAATGGGTTTCATTTTCTTTTATTTTCTACAAGAAAATACTTGAAAATTAATATTTAATGCTAAATTGCTTATTTAATGTACCTAATGATCGAAAAATTCAATGATTACATATTACATAGCGCACTAAGAAAAAATATTTTTTCTAATTTTTTATCAGAGTGCTTTCGCGGTGAATTGGGATAATAAAGTGCACCAATGCGCTCAGATACACAGGGCACACCGAAAAAAAAATTAATTAATTAATTTACGCAAGGGCCGACATTGATTGGGATCTGATTATGCAATTCCTCCCATGGGTTGGATGTCTTAGGCTTAAATTTAGCAATACAAACCCTATAAATATAAATTGAAAAGACCTAATTCTGAAATCACAGAAAGAGGGAGAAAAAAGGGCAGAAACAAAAAGAATGTAGGGTTTGTTTCTAAAATGGTTTTTTTTGCAAAAAAACACGTTTGCGGTGTGCATAATGAAATAGTGCACTGGGGACATATGTTACATATGGTGCACTGATAAAAACATATTTTGTTTTATTTTTTTAATTTCTTATCAGTGTAATTTCGTGGTGTTTTGGTATAACAAAGCACACCGGTGCACTATTTTACACAGGGCGCACCAACAAAAAAAAAATTGTTTTTTTTTTAGATTGATGGAAGGGCCAACATGGATTGGGATGTGACTATGCAAGTTGTCTCATGGGTTAGATGTTTTACGACTATACAAACCCTATAAATCTAAATTGAAAATCCCTAATTCTGAAATTACAGAAAGAGGGAGAAGAAAGGGCAAAAATAAAAAGAATATAAGGTTTTTGTTTCTAAAAATGGATTTTTTTTTTATTTTGTTTATGAAAACTACAGAAAAGGTAAAAAAACTGTAGAAAAAAGAAAAAAAAACAATAATCTTTGGTTTTGTTATTTTACATCATAAAAAAACTACAGAAAAAGTAAAAAAAACAATAGACTTTGATTTCTTCTTTTACTGCATAAAAAAACTACAGAAAAAAGTACAAAAAAAGAAAAACTTTACTCACATCATTTGAAATTCTATGGTACAAGGTTTGAATCACCAGAGGTTTGGAATTCTGATTGTCTGAATACTTCTATTCGAACGTATTTCCCTGCTCTACAGTGCTCTCATGCTCTGTTTGCTCCAGGTATGTATTCTTAAAATCTTTGGCTGAAATTTTTTGCAAAAATAGTGAAATAATGAAAAGGGTTTAGTATTTAAAGAAATGTTTTATGAAATTAGATTTTCGAAAATATTTTTCTGCCCATTTTTCAATTTACCGTTTTTTTTCACTTAAAGAAAATAGGGTTGCGCTTTTTTTATTTGCGGCTATTCGTTTATCAGTGCATCCCTTAATCGAACCACCCCGGTGTGTCAGGTTATGATATGACACCAGTGTGCAATACCAAAAAGGAACTAGTGTGGTTATCTATACATTACGCACTGAAATTAGATTTAGGTTTTTGCACCAAAATTTATTGTTGTTTTGCTCAAATGCAGGGAGAAAATATCATATATTATATGGAATGGAAAATTCTTCAAAACCCATCTTGTTCCATAATATTTCTCAAAGTCCATCACAGAGTTCTCCATATCCATCTGGAGTCATAATATTTACTTCAGATTTGTTTTATTTTCTCACTATCTAATTGAATTTATGCTTTTAATCCATGCAGTCAATCATGCACAACTTAATTAAATTTATAATGTATAAAAATTTGTAGGTTCATGTAGATTCAGCATCGAGTTTAGATGCACAAAATATTCGAACTGCTCCAAAACGTTTGAATTTATTATCAAGAGCTGCGTACCTAGAAGGCGCATTTGGTAGATGAAAATGGACAGCGGCTTCACCCTGCCAATTGTAACAATATTGCATCTTCTAGCCAAGATCTCGGGACAATGATGGTAACTATAATTATAAGAATGTTATTTACTATTAATTATAATTATAATTATAAGAATGTTATAATTATTATGCCAACATATACTCACAACCCATATTTAACCCAATTTCAATCAATTCCTCTGATGGTTCTTCTTTGTATGTTAGCACCTATTTGAAAACATTCAATGATGAGTTTTGTAAAACAACCTAAAAAATACAAAAATGAAATCTAGTTCAGTTGTTATAAGGAAGTAATAATTACTCACAAACTTAGATATCAATCCTTTTATTCCTTGTCATCCTATTTTATGTGCTGAATGGGTTCCATTTTCTTTTCTTTTCTACAAGAAAATACTTGAAAATTAATATTTAATGCTAAATTTCTTATTTATTGGACCTAATGATCGAAAAATTCAATGATTACATATTACATTTGAAGCATGTTGTTGTTGAGATGGCTCCTCCCACGATGAATTTTTTTCCATTTCTTTGACCATCTCCTTCTACATCTTTTTGGACATTCCTACTGGCATATTTCTGATATCAACTCATTCATCTTTTGAGATTTTCATAATATTCCTGAAAATGTAACATGAGAATAAACTATTATATGTTATATTGATATATGAAAAGTAAGTATAACAAAAGTGATATTTATAAATAATTCTAGAAAAACATCTAAAGGAATATTACTTTTTCATTCCTTCTTTTTTGTTTTTGTACGTTTTTGCTATTAAAAGTCTGACATGTCTCATTGACCAATTCTTTGGAAACTCTTCCTGTATTTTAGATAAAATTTGGTTCTTGAAATCATTGGATTGGTTTTTGTATTGTAAGTGGCAAGAACGTCTCTACATTTGTTCCACTAAATCCCTCAAACTTTTGTAAAATTTTTTCCCCCTTTCGTTAACCCCCAACACCGTTCCAGATGATCTAAGGAGCAATTCATTTTCATTTGCATGTTCTATTTTTTTTCTTTTCTTAGAACAAAATTCCTTTTCTGAGTTGTTGGTCCCTGTAGAACATTAAATAGATGTGAATTAATAGACTGCTTCACACATGTTATCTAATAATTTTAATTATATTAATAATGAAAACTAAAAAAAAAACTCATATTGGATTGATAGTATTTTTTCATTCACCCGATTCATCCTTTTGCAAATTTTCCGTCAAGATTTTACGCTCTTTTGGTCCTAGATCAGAAATAATATTATCGAGCTTCGTCATTTTGTGGCTCTACATGATACATAGTAAATAATACATATTAGTTAAATTTACATATAGTTCAAAAATAATATTTTTTATAAAGAATTTACAAAGAACTTGCCTTTTCTGCTTTTCTTGATGTGTTATCAGTATTTTTGTTACTTGATCTCTTGTCATTCATTTCTTTATCAATCTCAAACCTATACCATATCATTCATTAATATATTTATAAATAAATTTTCAACTTTTCAAGTAAAAAAATTTCTCAAGAAGCCGGTGCGCCTTTCATGGTGTATGCACCGACGCCG
Source organism: Pinus albicaulis (assembly GCA_034641835.2). Lineage (NCBI taxonomy): Eukaryota > Viridiplantae > Streptophyta > Pinopsida > Pinales > Pinaceae > Pinus > Pinus albicaulis. Next base: position 660,022,864 of record CM076583.1, on the reverse strand, counting down.
ATGCATGGGTGTCTTCAAAATGCACCGCAAAAACAGTATAATAGACCGTACGGTGCTCTATGTAAACAAGGCGCATCAGCATGTTACATGTCAATCACTGCATCGGTTAACCATGATAAAATAATAAAAATCGTCCATTGTTAATTTTTGTAGCATAAACTGGTGCCATATTTTACATATGGCACCGATAAAAAAAAAATGTTTATTAATTTTTTATCACATTACTTATGTAGTGTGCTTGTACAATACAAAGCATCGGTGCGCTATGTTACTCTAGGTGCATCGATAAAAAAAATCTGTTTTTTTTTTAATTCATGCAAGGGCCCACATGGATTGAAATCCGACTATGTTAATCATCCCGTCGGTTGGATGTCTTAGGTCTATATTTAGCAATAAAAACCCTATAAATATGAATTGAAAATCCCTAATTCTAAAATCACAGAAAGGGAGAGAAGGAAGGGTAGAAACAAGAAGAATGCAAGGTTTGTATTTCTTGAAAGTTTTTTTTCGAAACAGAACGTTCGCAGTGCGCCATAATGAAATAGCACACTGAGAAAAAATATTTTTTCTAATTTTTTATCACAGTACTTTCGCGGTGCATTGGGATAATAAAGAGCACCGATGCGCTCAGATACACAGGGCACACTGAAAAAAAAAATTAATTAATTAATTTACGCAAGGGCCGACATGGATTGGGATCTGATTATGTAGGTCCTCCCATGGGTTGGATGTCTTAGGCTTATATTTAGCAATAAAAGCCCTATAAATATAAATTGAAAAGCCCTAATTCTGAAATCATAGAAAGAAGGGGAAGAAAGGGAAGAAACAAAAAGAATGTAGGGTTTGTTTCTAAAATGGTTTTTTTTGCAAAACAACACGTTTGCGATGCGCATAATGAAATAGTGCACCAGTGCCATATGTTACATATGGTGCACTGATAAAAAAATATTTTTTTTTATTTTTTTAATTTTTTATTAGTGTACTTTCGTGATGCGCTGGTATAACAAAGCGCACCGGTGCGCTATTTTACACAGGGCGCACCAACGAAATATATATATATATATTTTTAGATTGATGCAAGGGCCAACATGGATTGGGATGTGACTATGCAAGTTGTCTCATGGGTTAGATGCCTTATGACTATACAAACCCTATAAATCTAAATTGAAAAGCCCTAATTTTGAAATTACAGAAAGAGGGAGAAGAAAGGGAAAAAACAAAAAGAATATAAGGTTTTTTTTTTCTAAAAATGGATTTTTTCTTATTTTGTTTCTGAAAACTACAGAAAAGGTAAAAAACCTGTAGAAAAAGAAAAAAAAACAATAATCTTTGGTTTTTTTATTTTACATCATAAAAAAACTACAGAAAAAGTTAAAAAAAAACAATATACTTTGATTTCTTCTTTTACTGCATAAAAAAAACTACAAAAAAAAAGTACAAAAAAAGAAAAAATTTACTCACATCATTTGAAATTCTATGGTACAAGGTTTGAATCACCAGAGGTTTGGAGTTCTGATTGTCTGAATACTTCTATTCGAACGTATTTCCCTACTCCACAATGCTCTCGTGCTCTGTTTGCTCCAGGTATGGATCCTTAAAATCTCTGGCTGAAATTTTTTGCAAAAATAGTGAAATAGTGAAAAGGGTTTAGTATTTAAAGAAATGTTTTATGAAATTAGATTTTCGAAAATATTTTTCTACCCATTTTTCAATTTACCGTTTTTTTTTTCACTTAAAGAAAATAGGGTTGCGCTTTTTTTATTTGTGGTTATTCGTTTACCGGTGCATCCCTTAATCGAACCACCCCGGTGTGTCAGGTTATAAAACGGAACCAGTGTGCAATACCAAAAAGGCACCGGTGTGGTTATCTGTACATTACGCACTGAAATTACATTTAGGTTTTTGCACCAAAATTTATTGTTGTTTTGCTCAAATGCAGGGAGTAAATATCATATATTATATGGAATGGAAAATTCTTTAAAACCCATCTTGTTCCATAATATTTTTCAAATTTCATCACAGAGTTCTCCATATCCATCTGGAGACATAATATTTACTTCATATTTATTTTATTTTCTCACTATCTAATTGAATTTATGTTTTTTATCCATGCAGTCAATCATGCACAACTTAATTAAATTTATAATGTATACAAATTTGTAGGTTCATGCAGATTCAACATCAAGTTTAGATGCACAAAATATTCAAACTGCTCCAAAACGTTGGAAGTTCTTATCAAGAGCTGCGTACCTAGAAGGCGCATTTGGTAGATGAAAATGGACAGCAGCTTTACCCTGCCAATTATAACAATATTGCATCTTCTATCAACGATCTCGAGACAATGATGGTAACTATAATTATAACTGTTTGGTATTTATATTGATTAAAATGTAATTATTTCAACGTTAAACCAATTTATAATCATGCAATATTGTCAATGTGGTTACTAATTGATATCATATATTTTATACTAATCATGTTCAAAATTATTATTTTTTAATTATTAGGATTCTAGTGATGATGAACGACCTACCTACCATCTTCCGTTGCACTCCAAGGAAATGTACAATCGAGAGAATACTAAATTAAGAGAAAAAATCATAGAGGAACGATACCAAGAATGTTGAATCAACCACCGATTCAATTCCCGCTACATCTAGATTCACCAATTAGGAATGACTACAACAATAGTAGTTCTTCATAAGCTAGCAATGGACGCAATCAAATAGAGGATGGTATGGATGATTACTTAAGGGATACAACTTCCATGGAGACAATGTTGTTAGATGCATTCCAAAATGATGATCAGCTAGGGGATGATGCTCATATTGCTGACACCATTTTCGAAAGCCTTAAAGTTTCTTCCACCAACCCTCTCTTTGGACCTAGTGGTCAGTAAAAGTCTACCTAGTTGGGGACAGCGATGTTACTGTACAACTTGAAAGAAAATTTTGGCTTGTAGAATGCATGTTTCTCGGAACTTTTGAGGTAATTTACCATAAAGTAATCCCTTATATAAATTTGAAATATAATTATTACACTGCAATGAACATTACAAAATGGTAAATTTTATGAACATTAATAATTATATCGACATTAATATACATTTATTAATATATTTTTCTATGATCACCAACTACAGGTTATTCAAAGATAAGGTTCTTCCAAGTGATAATGTCTTTCCCGGTAGCTGCGAAGAGGTAAAGAAATTGTTGAAAATTTTGGGTGTTGAGTACATATCATATCATGCATGTCCAAATGATTGTATTCTATAAATAGGAGAATATGCAGAAAAAGAGATGTGTCTGAAATGTGGGCATGCCAGGTATGATAAATAAAAAAGAAGGGTAAATCACGTACTGGACCTCCTTTTAAGATATTGAGGCACATGCCTATAATCTGAAGGATTCAAAGGCACTTTCGTTGCAAATAATTAGCTATGTTGCAGGTATGGCATGCCTCACATAGAAGTGAGTTGGGAGTTATGTGAATCCTAGCTGATTCAATAGCCATGAAGCATATAGAGGATACATGGCCCAAAAAATTCAAGGATGAAGTATGAAGTCTACGACTCAGCATAGCCATGGATGGCGTCAACCCATATTCCCTCCAAAACACCAACTATTCTATTTTTCTTATAGTAGTGATCAATAAAAATATCCCCCATGGTTGTCTGTGAAGAATGAACATCTTATGTTGGCCCTCATAGTCCCTCGTACAAGACAAGTGAAGAATATGGATGTCTACTTACAACCATTGGTAGATTAATTGAAGGAATTATGGGATGGGATAAAGGTATACGATGTATCAAGACCCATCGCAGCAGAGAGGAGATTTATGTTGTATGGCATATGTGCTTACATGACACATGATTATCCATGCTTAGGAGTTTGCTCTATTATATTACATGTTTAATTTATTGATTTGTTTATATATGTAACAATATTCTTTCACATATTAGTTATTTAATTCGTTGTAATATTTCTTCTGATCTTCATGATATTCTTTAACGTGCCATGCATATTAATTAATGTATACAAATATAATCTCGTAGGTCTTGTAACAAAAGGGTATTTTAGATGTAAATGTTATGGAAATTCTCTGAAAGCTAGATGGTCCAAGGACCTACGAAAGCCAGTGTATGATTGCTCTAGGGTATTCCTACCATAAGAACACCCTTACAGAAGAGCAGCATTTTCTTTCAATGGTAAACGAGAGAGAACCCAAAGGCCTCCTATAATGAAACCGGCTGAATGCCTTAGAGCATATGAGAGAGAGAAGGAGAAGGATTTCCTAGAGATATTCGATTCAAATGGGGAGCCTATGTTCGACGATCCAGATTTCTTCAACACCTATGTTAATAAATTTCCCATTGGGATGAAAACGAAATCTATCTTCTATGACCTCCCATATTGGGAGTATATTAATATTTCCCACTTATTAGATCACATGCATATATTTAAAAATATTTCATCTTCTTTATGAAGGCACATATCATCAAAAATAAGTGACACATCGGCTGTCATGAAATATCTTATTACTTCAAAAAATATAAAGAAACATTGGCCAAGACAATTAGAAAGTATGGGATTAGAGGTAGGCACTGGTCCCTCTAATTCATGGTTTTTCAAAGAAGGTGATACCCCATGGATTTAAAAAAAATATGATATATCTTTGGCAAAGGAAGTTATAATGGATGTGAGGGTGCCAACTTCATACGGATCTTCACTACGGCGTTGCTTCACCGTGGATGACCATTTGTCGAGGTTGAACTCGCATGACTATTTGAATCTTCTAAGATTATGTATAATGTCAAAAGCATGATTTTATTATTATATTAACAAATTTTATCCCATGCGAGGATCATAAAACATAACTAATTTTTTATATTATTGCACGCATTTATAACTTTGTAGTGTCATTAACCTTTTTTCGTGCATGGGTGTGTGAAACATGAATTCCCTCAAGAACTAAGACATGCCATATCTAAATTATCTGCATTTGTACATTGGATCACATCAAAGGAGATTCATGTGGCTAGCATTCCACGGTGGCATCAAGAGATAGTTGAGATTGTTTGTATGTTTGAGAAGGAACTGCCAACGAGTTTCATGGACTTACAGATTCATATTCCAATCCACCTAGTAGATGAGGTTGAGTTAGTTGGGGTTGTTTCTTGTCGTTGGATGTTCTTCTTAGAGAGGTACATGAAGAAATTGAAAGGTTTTGTTCAACAAAGGGAAAAACCCGAGGGGTCTATGGAAGAGGGGTACATATCGTATGAGTCTTTCTATTATGCCAGTGAGTAAATCAAGCAGATCGACAATAGACCAGGTGTGGTGATTTGGGACAATGAAATGGATGAAGAAAAAAGAGAAGGAGAGTTTCTCCAAACGAGTGGAAAAAAGTGCCTAATAAAGAGTAAGCGACTTATAATTTTTCAAATTTACAAAAATTAATTAATATTCATGTTGAACTTCAATATAATGTATATTTTGATCTCTAAGTACTATATAATGTTGGTTTGATTTCATCAGCGAATGCAGAAATTGAAGCAATCAATCAATTTTTTCTTTACAATTTTGAAGCGAGAAAACCCTGGGTCGCAAAGTACGAACAAAATAGGATGAAATGGGATAGTGAAAAGAAATAATTCAAATGGTTGAATGGTAGAAGTGTGCCTTATCCCAATCATTTAAAAGAAAATATGCCAAAAATATGCCCCAACAGTTGGGTTGCTGACCTAGTCAGAGAGAAATACAGTGCTACCGGTCGTTACCCGCGTGCTGAAGAGGATGCGCTAAACTTAGGGATTGGGTGCAGCAACTCAGTAATAATATTTTTAATTTATATGTAAATTTGAAAATTATATTAAGACATCTACATTTCATATTTTAACTATTGGATTATTATTTATAAGACACATGACACTATGATTTTTTAAATTTTTTTATAATAGGTGCATTTGTTCCCATATATGTGGGCATATGGACACCATTTTTGCACAAAAAATGTCGATACTGGAAACATCACACAAGATTGTGGAGTGGAAGTTGAGTTTGATCAATCTAGTCGATCCAGCCACCATGATCAAAACCTAGTATGAGGGACATTAGGTTACGTCGGAAAGATACAAGAGATCATTGAAATGGATTTTTCTTCTTTCCAATGTGTTATTTTTAGGTGCAAGTGGTGGGACACCTTTGACCGGAATAATGTAAAGGAAGATCATGATAGTAGGATGATATGTGTCAACTCTAGAAAGATGTGTGATGAAGCTAAGGAGACCTATTTTTTCCCTAAACACTGCAACCAGGTTTTTTTTTACCCAGATGTGTTGGATAGGGATTGGTGGTTCATATTGACACATGACCCTATATCAAAAAATATTTTTGAGAACAATAGTGTTATCATACCATGCGAGCTAGAAGATAATGAGGGTGATCATGAGAACCGAGAGTGATATGTTACATGTGTTATTTCATCAATATTTATACTTTTTAAGATGGGTTTTTCAAAATATTAATATAATATGTATTTTGAATTAATTGGTAATTTGCATTGTGTTAATGTTAAAATAAATAATTCACTTGATAATTTGGAATTATGTTGATCTCAAAAACAATGGCGTGCTATATAAATTAATTCTTTTTTTTTGTATCTAATATCATAATAAAATAATGATAATTCTAAAGTACAAGAATTTATTTGCATTATTTTTCTAAACTTTATTATGTTACAATAAATCATATTATTCTAGATTTGTTATTTTAAAATTATTTAAAATCTACAAATTTACAAATTTAAAATTTTTAATAAATTCATTTCACATTAGTACAATTAAAATTTTACAAATATTTGACATAGAATTACAATTATAATTATAATTATAATTACAATTACAATTACAATTTTACAATTTCACGTATAATTACAACTACAATTACAATTTTAGAATTTTACATATATACAATTACAATTACAATTTTACAGATTTACATATATACCATTACATTTACAATTTTAGAATTTTAAATATAATTAGAATTACAAATATTACAATTTTATAATATCTTGATCATTTAGTATTAAATTAATTAATAAAAATCACGTTCATGATAACCATCATACAAACATCATATTTGACTCAAAAACACATTCAAAATTGCTAGCTACATCATCATGATCATGATCATCTAACAAAACACAATTAACATTATATATTAACATCATCACAACAAAAACATAAAATATACATCTCATGTCAAATAAGTCATGCTATCACATACACATCTATCTGCAAGCTGCACATTAAATGAACATATCTAACATGACCTAACTACACATTATGATGATCACCAACATGTAAATTAAGTACAACTGCAACATGAACATAAAATACATGGACCATATATATATATATATATATGGTCCATGTATTTTATGTTCATGTTGCAGTTGTACTTAATTTACATGTTGGTGATCATCATATATATATATATATATATATATATATATAGATATAACTAAATAATTTTAAAAATATACAATTTTAATATAAATGTCATGGATCAGCTGGTGGTAGTACAACATCAATATCAATAATAGTGGAGGCCTTCTCATGAGTCAATGATGCCTGCTCATGCTCATGAGTACTAATGGGTGCTGCAAGCTGCTAACTGGACGTGGCTGATGGTCCAGCCTCATCTCCATGATGACTGCTGCTAGATGCTAGTGGAGGCTCATGCTCATCTCGCATGGCACAAGGTGAATGATCATGAGATGATGGTACGCTGCGCCTCCCAGACTGTCCATCATGTGCTGTGTACTGTGCAACAATCTTCGTCAATCGCATAAAATTTGTCGTAACTCCTACGACATGCCGCATCAGGCTATACATGTCATGCGGCATGTGTCTCCACATCCGTAATAGCCTATCATCAGCCTCTATTTCTCTGTAATGAGCCAACCTGATGCCTGCCTCAATAATCAATGCAATGGGTTGGTCGCCCAACACCATCCTGTATCTAGCATCACTAAGTCGAATACAAACCGGCGAACTAGCAGGAGCATGTCTCTCTGCACCAGCCTCCTAGCGATCCTCAACATCTGGCATGCCCTCATCGTCATTAGGATCCACACCTGGATCATGTGGTGGTGGCGGCATCTCCTCACCATCAAAAGAGAAAATTTCTGCAAAATATATACAAGTACACGACAATAATCAAACAATTTCATTACACAATTTAATAAAAACAAGTTAAAGAACATGTTAGAATAAATTTAAATAAAACAGTAATATTACCTCTATCATCTTGTGGCTCATCAGCTGTGAAGAGGATGTTGGCACACCCTCGCCAGTCCAACCTCGCATAAGGACAAGGGACCATAATGAAGGGATACTCATCAACACTAGCTAGCAACTCCAGTGCATCATCTGATATCCTCGCTAGAAACAGAGTATCCTCCCTCTTGGGAATCATCTTCCCCCACATGTGCATACGAGCCTCAGTAATCGACCTACGAGTCTGTCGAAGAAAACTTGCCTTTGGAAACCTCTCAAAAAATAAACAAAAAATATCTGAAGCAAAAGGGAAGTCGACCCTCCCTTGTGCATGAGCACAACATCTATCTAATGTTGTACATAACTGCCGCAAAAAAAAGGCAGACCATCTGACAAGTCGTGGCTGTTGTACTAAAGAATCAACATAATATAAAAGCAAGAAAATAATGCATTGCCCATCACTGGTGTTGTGAAAAATGGTCGAAATGATAAGTGAGAGACACTAGACCTCCTCACAACCAAACACACCAATACGTAACTGCCCTCCAGGGACCCAAAAATCTGCAGGAGATACTAAATTTTCTCCAATGTATCTCTAGTAGTAAACTAACTGACTCCCTTCTACAAAGCCAGTTAGAACCTCGGGGAACGAGGGAAAATCCACCCCTCTCCTCGATAGCCCTGTTCCTCCTCAGTGGGCATGTACCACTAGTTGATACCAACCCGGAAAGCCTGTTGCTGGGAATTACACCTTCGGATAAGATGTCTCAAAAACAAACTATGGGACTTTAGGGAAGTAGCCTCCTCATATAACTTGAGGAGGCCTACCTACTTTAGGAGCCCCTGTGTCACTTCTGTAATAGGGCGAGGGTATGTATCTCTCTCCCTCTTTCTTGCCTCCCACAGATGAACCATGTTATATTTTTCCACCTATTGTTGTTGTTGCCCCTCTTCTCTCCTTTCACGTCTCTGAATGATTGACATATTGAACACTATTTTTTTATTAAATGGCATATGTATTTAGAAATATACGTATATAAATATTTTTTGAAAAATAAATAAAACAACAGTCAGTGCATGAAAAACACAGTCACGCACCAGTCCTGGTGAGTCTTTCAACAGAGCGCACCGGTGATGGGGCACCTAATTATATTCAGTGCACCAAGGGCAGTGCTCCAGAAAATGATTTTATCGCACTGTTGACTATGTGTGGTGTTAGGAGGGCAGTACGCTAACTACACTATACGCCCTGGGGCATATAGCTAAGTCAGCTCACCGCCCTCTTACCACCATACATAGTCGTCAGTGCGGTATTTTAAAAGGCCGCACCATTGACGCAAGAAAATAAGGTAAGTCGTGCGCTGACAAAAATAGCCATCCCGAGGTAGTTATTTCAGTCAACGTACTGCATCACCACTATTCAACTAGATCAACAGTATGGCCAGGTGACTGACCGCATCGCTCTTTTAAAAAAAAATTAAAATAACATGGTGCGCCTTTGCTATTTCCTCGAAACTAGTGCGGATACCCTTTGCACCAGTTTACCAGGCTGAACCGTTGATAATGTCAAATTTTGGTATGTGATGTGCTGAAAACATTACACGCCCTCTGGTGGATAATTCCATCAATGCACCGAGTTGCCGCAATACCACATTCTCAACGGTGCAACCTAGTAAATGACCAAACCGCACTTTTCAAAAAAATTTAAAATAACACGATGCGCCTATCAGTACCGTCCTAGAATCGGTGCGGATACCGTTACCACCAGTGGCGGTGCGGCCTGTAAATTTACAAGTAGCACAACAAACAAGTGTGAGCCGAACGGCTCGAGCACACCGCGCGACAATTTTTCTTTTTTTTGGTTGATGGTTAATTTTAAGGTTTTTTGAAATTCTAATACGCTAAAAAGATTAATTATCAAAAAATAATAAAAATACGTGTACATTCACCTGTCGAGGAGGCATATTGGCTCTAGAATTTGCAAAAGTAAATATGTCACCGTTTTACAAAATTCAAGCTGGAGATTCGTGGCAATGCATAGCAGCAATGCGTGTAATGGGTGCAATGGGAGCATGGATGTCTGGGCAGCTCAAACAAGGATAACTTGCACCAGTGCTTGAAAGCTCTGTAGCACTAAAAAAAGTGAAAAATGAAATTTTTTGGCCGTAATATTTTTTTTATTTAACCCTGTTCCGGTGCGTGCGGTTTTTACTGGCGTACCGATGCATTTGCACTATACTGCCCTGGGAAGTTTCTATTTTTCGTGCACTTTTACGAGGCACTGGTGCGGCATAGTTGTAACACACCAGTGCTCTATAGTAATATCATGCACCAGGCATGGTGTCCAGTGAGCCAATGTTTTGTGTGGTTTTTTGGCTGTAATTTTTTTTATTTAACCCTCTTCCAGTGTGCGGAGTTTATAGGTTCCACGGTGCGTTTCCGTCATTCCACCCCAGGCGGTTTCTTTTTTTGTGTGCTTTTTATGAGGCACCGATGCTAATAATTTGACATGCACCAATGTGGTTCCTTAAGATAAGGCACCGTGCGGGTGTGTACGAAGTGCACGGTTTTTGGTGTGCCAATGTTTTGTGTAGTTTTTTGGCTGTAATTTTTTTTATTTAACCCTCTGCCGGTGCGCAGGGTTTATGGGCACCCAAGTGCATTTTATTTATTCCACACTGGGCAGTTTCTATTTTCGCACACATTTTCTGAAGCACCAGTTCGGAAGAGCTATAAGGAACCAGCACTCTACAATAATATGATGCACCAGGCAGGTGTATTAGGAGCGTACAGTGTCCAGTGTACCTATGCTTTGTGCGGTTTTTTGGCCATAACTTTTTATTTATTTAACCCTATGCCAGTGCATGGGGATTTCAGGGTGACCCCGTGCATTGGCTACTTGGTGTGTTTAAGGGCGAACTAGGCGGTTTTTGTTTTCGCGTGCTTTTTATGAGGCACCACTGCAGAATTTATGTAAAGTACCAGTGCACTACAGAAATACAACACCTTGGGCAGGTGTGTATGGGGTGCACAGTGTCTGGGGTGTCAATTTTTTAACCGCACTGGTGCCTTTTTGTGTTGAATGCACTGGTGCGTTAAACACTGATAGGAGCACCAGATGAAATACATCTGCAAAAACCTCCACCCACCAACCTCCTCTAGGACCCTTCGCTGGAAACAGATGTCTAGGGTATTTTTATAAGGGGTTCCTCAAAAACATTTGCTATAGGGTATTTTCCTTGTAGTGTATAAACATGTTTATATTAGTTAGGCCATCATAGTGCAGTAAATAATGTACTTTGGCCATTATACATCACAGATATTGGGTCATGCAATTACAATGCAATGCAGATACCTCATGCAATTGGTTCTACCAATTTTCTAGTTCTTCATGAGAGTCTGAAAAACATGAGTTATCCTTCTCCCACTTAATATTTCCATCTGATGTTTGATTAATCCAATCTTCTTCATGCAAGGTCAGCTTATAGATTTGATCAATCTGATCCTCAATGTGCATAGGTTTAGTCTATCTTTGGCCTTCTGTAGGATCTAGAGGAATGATTACCTTGACTCCATTGCTTTCAAATCCATTCTTATTTTATTCAGATTGATGTCACCATCGATTTCAATGGCCTAGTCCATTCCTAGCAGTGCGGGATAGGGATCAATATCATCGAAAATTTGTATGACTTCAAAGTCTACCATCACCTTAACACCCTCTATATTGACCAAAACCTATGACATCCTCCCTAAAGGATTGATAAATGTGGGCATGACAGGATGATAAATCAAAAAATAAGGGTAAATCACGTACTAGTCCTCCTTTTAAGATATTGAGGAACATGCCTATAATCCGAAGGATTCAAAGGCTCTTTCATTTCAAATAATTAGCTATGTTGCAGGGATAGCATGCCTCACATAGAAGTGAGGTGGGAGTTATGTGAATCCCAGCTGATTCAATAGATGTGTAGCATATAGAGGATACATGGCCCGAAAAATTCAAGGATGAAGCACGAAGTCTATGACTCAGCATAGCAATGGATGGCATCAACCCATATTCCCTCCAAAAAACCAACTATTATATTTTGCCTGTAGTAGTGATCAATAACAATATCCCCCCATGGTTGTTCGTGAAGAATGAACATCTTATGTTGGCTCTAATAGTCCCTGGTAGAAGACAAGTGAAGAATATGGATGTCTACTTATAACCACTAATAGATGGATTGAAGAAATTATGGGATGGGATAAATGTATATGATGTATCAAGGCCCATCGCAATAGAGAGGAGTTTTAAATTGTATGGCATATGTGCTTATATGACACATGATTATCCAGGATTAGGATTTTTCTCTGGTAATTTACATGTTTAATTTATTGATTTGTTTATATATGTAACAATATTCTTTCACATATTATTTAATTAATTTGTTGTAATATTTGTTCTGATCTTCATGATATTCTTTAACCTACCATGCATATTAATTAATGTATACAAATATAATCTCGCAGGTCTTGTAACAAAAGGGTATTTTTGATGTAAATTTTGTGGACCTTCTCTGAAAGCTAGATGGTCCAAGGACCTAAGAAAGCTAGTGTATGATTGCTCCAGGGTATTCCTACTAGAAGAACACCCTTACATAAGAGCATCATTTTCTTTCAACGGTAAACAAGTGAGAACCCAAAGGCCTCCAATAATGACACCATTTGAATGCCTCAGAGAATATGAGAGAGAGAAGGAGAAGGATTTCGTAGAAATATTCGATTCAAATGGGGAGCCTATGCTCGATGATCTAGATTTCTTCGACACCTATGTTGAGAAATTTCCTATTGGGATGAAAAGGAAATATATCTTCTATGACCTCCCATATTAGGAGCATCTTAATATTTCCCAATTATTAGATCCCATGCATATATTTAAAAATGTTTCATCTTCTTTATGGAGGCACATATCATCGAAAAAAGTGACACATTGGCTGTGAGGAAAGATCTTATTACTTCAAAAACTAAAAAGAAACATTGGCCAAGATGATTAGAAAGTATGGGATCAGAGGTAGGCGCTGGTCCATCTAATTCATGGTTTTTCAAAGAAGGTGATATCCCATGGATTTTAAAAAAATATGATATATCTTTGGCAAGGGAAGTTATAATGGATGTGAGGGTGCCAACTTCACACAGGTCTTCACTACGGTGTTGCTTCATGGTGGATGACCATTTGTCGGGGTTGAAATCACATGACCATTTGAATATTCTAAGAGTATGTATAATGTCAAATGCATGATTTTATTATTTTTTATATTAATAAATTTTATCCTATGCAAGGATCATAAAACATAACTAATTTTGTATATTATTGCACACGTTTATAACTTTGCAGTGTCATTATCCTTTTTTAATGCATGGGTATGTCAAACATGAATTCCCTCAAGAACTAGGATGTGCCATATCTAAATTATCTCCATTTTTACGTTGGATCACATCAAAGGATATTCATGTGGCTAGCATTCCACAGTGGCATCAAGAGATAGTTGAGATTGTTTGTATGTTTGAGAAGGAACTACCGACGAGTTTCTTGTACTTACAAGTTCATCTTCTAATCCACCTGGTAGATGAGGTTGAATTAGTTGGGGTTGTTTCTTGTTGTTGCATGCTCTTCTTAAAGAGGTGCATGAAGAAATTGAAAGGTTTTGTTCGGAAAAGGGAAAAACTCGAGGGGTCTATGGTAGAGGGATACATATCATATGAGTCTTTCTATTATGCTAACATATACTCACAACCCATATTTAACCCAATTTCAATCAATTCCTCTGATGGTTCTTCTTTGTATGTTAGCACTTGTTTGAAGACATTCAATGATGAGTTTTGTAAACAAATCTAAAAAATACAAAAATGAAATCTAGTTAAGTTGTTATAAGGAAGTAATAATTACTCACAAACTTAGATATCAATCCTTTTATTCCTTGTCGTCCTATTTTATGTGCTGAATGGGTTCCATTTTCTTTTCTTTTCTACAAGAAAATACTTGAAAATTAATATTTAATGCTAAATTTCTTATTTATTGTACCTAATTATCGAAAAATTCAATGATTACATATTACATTTGAAGCATGTTGTTGTTGAGATGGCTCCTCCCGCGATGAAATTTTTTCCATTTCTTTGACCATCTCCTTCTACACCTTTTTGGACATTCCTACTGGCATATTTCTGATATCAGCTCGTTCATCATTTGAGATTTTCATAATCTTCCTGAAAATTTAAAATGAGAATAAACTATTTAATTTCTATATTGATATCTGAAAAGTAAGTATAACAAAAGTGATATTTATAAATAATTCTAGACAAACATCTAAAGGAATATTACTTTTTCATTCCTTCTTTTTTGTTTTTGTATGTTTTTGCTATTAAAAGTCTGACATGTCTCATTGACCAATTCTTTGGAAACTCTTCCTGTAGTTTAGATAAAATCTGGTTCTTGAAATCATTGGATTGGGTTTTGTATTGTAAGCGGAAATAACGTCTATACATTTGTTCCACTAAATCCCTCAAACTTTTGTAAAAATTTTCCCCCCTTTTGTTAACCCCCAACACCACTCCAGATGAGCTAAGGAGAAATTCATTTTCATTTGCATGTTCTATATTTTTCTTTTCTTAGAACAAATTCATTTTCTGAGTTGTCCCTATAGAAAATTAAATAGATGTGAATTAATAGACTCCTTCACACATGTTATCTAATAATTTTAATTTTATTAATAATGAAAACTAAAAAAAGAAACTCATATTGGATTGATAGTGTTTTTTCATTCACCCGATTCATCCTTTTAAAATTTTTCCGTCAAGATTTTACGCTCTTTTGGTCCTAGATCAGAAATAATATTATTGAGCTTCAAAATTTTTTGGCTCTGCATGATACACAATAAATAATACATATTATTTAAATTTACATATAGTTCAAAAATAATATTTTTTTATAAAGAATTTACAAAGAACTTGCCTTTTTTGCTTTTCTTGATGTGTTATCAGTATTTTTGTTACTTGATCTCTTGTCAGTCATTTATTTATCAATCTCAAACCTGTACCATATCATTCATTAATATATTCATAAATAAATTTTCAACTTTTCAAGTAAAAAAAAATCTCAAGAAGCCGGTGCGCCTTTCATGGTGTATGCACCGATGCCGGTGCATAGGTGTCTTCCAAACGCACCGCAAAAACAGTATAATAGAACGTACGATGCTCTATGTCAACAAGGTGCATCGATGTGTTACATTTCAATCGCCACATCGGTTAACCATGACAAAATAATAAAAATCGTCCATTGTTAGTTTTTGTAGCATAAACTGGTGCTATATTTTACATATGGCGCACCGATAAAAAAAAATTGTTTATTAATTTTTTATCACATTACTTATGCAGTGCACTTGTACAATACAAAGCACCGATGCGCTATGTTACTCTAGGTGCATTGATAAAAAAAATCTATTTTTTTTTAATTCATGCAATGGCCCACATGGATTGGGATTCGACTATACTAATCATCCAATTGGTTGGATGTCTTAGGCCTATATTTAGCAATAAAAACCCTATAAATCTAAATTGAAAAGCCCTAATTCTAAAATCACAAAAAGAAAGAGAAGGAAGGGTAGAAACAAGAAGAATGTAAGGTTTGTATTTTTTGAAAGTTTTTTTTCGAAACAGAACATTCGCAGTGCGCCATAATGAAATAGCGCACTGAGAAATAATATTTTTTCTAATTTTTTATCACAGTACTTTCACGGTGCATTGGGATAACAAAGTGCACCGATGCGCTCAGATACACAGGGCACACCGAAAAAAAAATTAATTAATTAATTTACGCAAGGGCCGACATGGATTGGGATCTGATTATGCAGTTCCTCCCATGGTTTGGATGTCTTAGGATTATATTTTGTTGGAAATATGATGCAGAGTGTTGTCTGCATTCTAAAATGATGATCAACTAGGGGATGATGCTCATATCGCTGACACCTTTTTCGAAAGCCTTAAATTTTCTTCCATCACCCCTGTCTTTGGACCTGGCGGTTAGTCAAAGTATACACAGTTGGGGACAACGATGTTACTTTACAACTTGAAAGCAAATTTTGGCTTGTCGAACACATGTTTCTCGGAACTTTTGAGGTAAGTTACCATAAAGTAATCCCTTATATAAATTTGAAATATAATTAGTACACTGCAATGAACATTACAAATGGTAAATTTTATGAACATTAATAATTATATCGACATTAATGTACAATTATTAATATATTTTTCCATGACCACCAACTACAAGTTATTCAAAGATAAGGTTCTTCTGAGTGATAATGTCTTGCCTGGTAGCTACAAAGAGGAAAATAAATTGTTGAAAATGTTGGGTGTTGAATACATATCATATTGTGCATGTCCAAATCATTGTATTCTATATAGAGGATAATATGCAAACAAAGAGGTGTCTGAAATGTGGGCATGACAGGTATGATAAACAAGAAAAGAAGGGTAAATAACGTAGTGGTCCTCCTTTTAAGATATTCAGGCACATGCCTATAATCCCAAGGATTCAAAGGCTCTTTCGTTGCAAATAATTAGCTATGTTGCAGGGATGACATGCCTCACACAGAAGTGAGTTGGGATTTATGCGAATCCCAATTGATTCAATAGCCATGAAGCATATAGAGGATACATGACCTGAAAAATTCAAGGATGAAGTACGAATTCTACGACTCAGCATAGCCATGGATGGCTTCAACCCATATTCCCTCCAGAACACCAACTATTATGTTTGGCCTATAGTAGTGATCAATAACAATATCCCCCCATAGTTTTCCATGAAGAATGAACATCTTATGTTGGTTCTCATAGTCCCTAGTAGAAGACAAGTGAAGAATGTGGATGTCTACTTTCAACCACTGGTAGATGAATTGAAGGTATTATGGGATGGGATAAATGTATATGATGTATCAAGACCCATCAGAGCAGAGAGCAGTTTTACATTGTATGGCATATGTTCTTACACGACACATGATTATCTAGGCTTAGGAGTTTGCTCTGGTAAATTACATGTTTAGTTTATTGATTTGTTTATATACGTAACAATATTCTTTCACATATTAGTTATTAAATTTGTTGTTATATTTTTTCTGATCTTCATGATATTCTTTAACGTGCCATGCATATTAATTAATGTATACAATAATCTTGCAGGTATTGTAACAAAAGGGTATTTTGGATGTAAATGTTTTGGACCTTCTCTGAAAGGTAGATGTTCCAAGGACCTACGAAAGCCAGTGTATGATTTCTCTAGGGTATTCCTACCAGAAGAACATTCTTACAGAAGAGAAGCATCCGCTTTCAATGGTAAACGAGAGATAACCCAAAGGCCTCCAATAATGACACCAGTTGAATGGCTTAGAGCATATGAGAGAGAGAAGGAGAAAGATTTCATAGAAATGTTCGATTCAAATGCGGAGACTATGTTCGATGATATATATTTCTTCGACACCTATGTTGAGAAATTTCGTATTGGGATGAAAAGGAAATCTATCTTTTATAACCTAGACTACAAGAAAAAAAGACATTGGTGAGGGTCAAAAGAGCATTCGTCACCAAAGGTGGTGTCAATGAAAGTATAGGTGTTGTGGTGACATTCAAGTTCCATCACCAATAATGATTTATAATGATGGATAATGACTATCACCATTTCATATGAGAAATGGTGATGGAAAATAGCCTCTGTCACCAAAAAACTGAACGTCACCAAAGGTGGCGTCACCGAAAGTATGTGTTGTGGTGACATTCAAGGTCCATCATGAATATTGATTATAATGATGGATAGTGACCATCACCATTTAACATGAACAACAACAATTTTTTGTGATGGAACTTTCATGGTCGTCACTATTGGTGCATAGATATGGCAACGCTCGTTGAGTGTTACCATTTCATATTTGGTGAGGATAAAAAAATGTCACGGTAAGCTCATTGGTGACATCAAGGTCCGTCATGAATAATGGCTATAATGAGAAATAATGAACCTCACCATTTCATATCAACAACAATGATTTATGGTGATGGACCTTTCATGGTCGTCACTATTGATGCGTATATATGGTGGCATTTGTTGACCGTCACCATTTCATATTTTTGTGAGGGTCGAAAAATGTCACCAAAAGCTCATTGGTGATGGTCAAAAGAGCATACATCACTAAAAAACGATCGCCACAATTCCCTATGAATATCAGGGCACGATGAAATCAAGCCACCAACCTCCTACTTGTAAATTAAGTGTTCTTCCATTGAGCTAGCACGCTTTAAAGAATTAGACTTTAAACTAGAAATTTCCCCTAAAGGTGCAAAGATACACCAAAGAAATAGAAGATCTAGGAAGATCAAAAGTTGCTAGAAATAACACGTTCAATATACATAATAAAAGACAATAAGAATAAATATGATATTCAATATATATAATAAAAATACAATAACTCAGTTGATTAATTTCCTCTATGATACCTATTATTTACCAAAACTATTCATGATTAAATACTTAATATTTACCAAAACTACTGATGATTAAATACGTTTATAATTTCAAGAAGGAACATGATTTTCCTGTTACAATTTTTTTGTTGTGTCATGTCATGATTTAATACAGAAAATGGTTAAATACAAACTGATTGGCATTTAATCCAAGGAGTGTTTAAAAATACATAAATTTTAGAAATTAACATGTTCATGTTACAATACGATTTTAAAACTTCCAGAGGCCATAATTAAACTTTTATGAAATAACCATTTATGACAACAGGATAATGAGAATATCAGGCAGCTACCACTAAAATCATCTTGATTTCCACCTATATTACATTGAAAGCTTCAGTGTTTTGGTTTACAATTAAATGCTTGTGCCCAAGGAGAGTAGAGCAAGACGAGATCAATACTAAGATGCTAACATAGATAATGATGACAATGGTATCTATTTTTTCTCTCCTCATGGTGTTTAATAGGGAGAAAATTATATGCCTTAGCGAGCCCACCACAATTATTAACTTGGAGGGTAGATTTATCAAAAACACAAGAACACAATGGCCCATGATTGGGTATATAGATGCACCCTCTAACCATTGGGTTTTTGTGGGGAATGATGCCCAAAGAGTTACAGAGGCAAGTTTATATTTTGACTATTAGTATTAGGTTATATTCAAAAGGTTATACATGAAAAAACTCTAAAAAAACTTTGAAGCTACAAAGTGGAAGTAAATATGGAGGCCATGTAAAGAAGAAAATGCTAGGCCAAATACAATTACCAGCATGCCTATACAATGAAAATTGTGGGTTCCACATACTAGTGAAGAGACTATTTTTCATCCTTGGCAGTTGCCTTCGCCTTGAGCTCGGTATTGACTTCCTGCATCAAATGTATGGCTCTCTTCATTGTTACCTAGTTGATGGGAAAGTTTCTTATGCAAAGGAGTTCTAATTTCAGAACCATGGTCATTTCCTCCTTAAAGAAGTCCACAAACTCAAGATACAACACTTCAAGAAATCCATTATTTTTCTCTATTTTATTGCACACCCACTTCGCAAGATCTTCATCCTCTCCGATTTCTCGATCTATTGGTTTTCTTCCCGTCAGCAACTCCAAGATCACCACTTCGAAAATATAGATGTCACTTTCTTCGGTCGTTTCTCTGTAGAAGTTATGTATTCCTGAAATCCTTACATTGGGGACTTTTTGTGTAGTGTTTCCTTCAAGTTCACTAAAAAAAATAACACTAATGAACTCCACCATGTTGATAATGGTAATCTAAGAATGGAAGGAACACAATTAATGTCAACCACAAATGTTGAATTGCTGAAATGTACAGGATCTAACTAATGAAGCTCCTAACATCTATTGAATTCGATGAAGTAGGTTTACATCACTAAGGAAATTAGATAATAGCATAATATGAGAAATAAAATTTTGAGTGATATTTATAGTGAAATTGGGTATGAACCTGTGTTAAGGTTGGCCACACTATATTGAAATTTGAAGTCCAGAATGTGCACATATTAGTGTATCTAGGCTATAACAACAACCTTGCCACATCCCAACTAATCATTATCTCATGGAATACTAGAACAAATGGCAAAGGTCTAATTTCTAAAATAAACTTTCATGGTTCAACTTTCTAGAGCTAACAAGTATATTGTTTACTCTAATTTCTAAGAGTGTACTTTACCAGTATTCATTCATAACAAACACTTATCTTTAGATTACTTGTCAATATAATGTACTTGATTTTTATCACCTTTGGATATTAAAAAATGTTTCTTATTATCCCACCCCAATCTATACAAAGTGCATAATTTCAAATGCTAGTCCTGGTCTAAACCAAAAGAAACTAGAGGTTGGGATTTCAAATACATTCACTTCTTTGGAAAAGTTATAGCTACCAAATTTCCATGGAATATTATTTCCAAATAGGAACTCTAGAGGCAAGTGATATAACAAAAGCACATTTAACACCTTAACACGGAATAATGAGATAGGAAGGAAAACAACACTATCCAAAATGGGTCTATAGTCTAGAAATCATTGGCACTGACTTTCACTTTGGTAGGTGTAGGGTTAGTATGGGGAGTTGTAAAGGTGGATGTGATAAGAATAGGGGCTAATCCATAGGTTTAATATGGAGAAGCCTACATATTACCATTGGATTTTATTGCTACTTTGCAACGCCAAGGAATTCATACCCTGGGTTAGGGAGTCGATGCAATATCTGCCTTAATTTTGCAGCAAATATGGAAGAAAGGAAAGGAGTTTGGTTTGAAAAATATGTAAATACACCACTAGAAGGTATTTTTGGATCAACATAAGAAGATTCATATCATAATAAGCAAGGAGGATGTTTTGTTATACTCAAGGAACCCTTCCCTGGGGGAATATACTCCTATGTTCGGGTACAAAGCAAAGTTTGTAGATACAACCTAGGAAGTATTCCCCTAGAGGTGAAATATTCCATGGAAATATTACGCTCCTCTAAATTCAAAGTTTTAGATGTCATTAGTTCTTTGGAACAAAGCAAAAAATTGGAAAATACTTCAAAAATGCATCAAGAATGGTCTAGGGTGGTGTACACTATGTAACAAGGAAAGTGAACTAGTTGATCATTTATTTAACAATTCTAAATAAGCAGGTAACGTATGGGAAGAGATGAAGTAATTGAAAATTCGTAGGGAAGGGTGACAAGTGCAGACTATGGAGGAGGCTTTGAAGAACCAGACCTGGAATAAATAACTTAAAGGTTTTAGAGATATTCCTGTTGTGGTTTCCTAGAGCATATCGTTAGCTTGAAATGTTGATATATTTCGGGAGAGATACATTCCGCCATTTCAATGTGCATATATTATCAAGTCAGTGTTTGGAAGCATAAAAATACATGAAAATATATAGAAACCCAGGATGCGGAAGAAACTATGAATTGATAAATTGGGTCGACTTGTATGGTGCTACCCAAGAGAAACATACTCTTTGTACTGTAGGAGGTACCTTAATTCTAAATTATTCTCTTCTCCTTAATTTCAATGCAATCTTGGGTGCAGTACTAATAACTATGTTGAGTTGATGGATCTAATGATCTTAATGAAACTGGCATCATACATGGAGGTGATAAAATTGTTGATATTTGGTGACTATAATGTGGTTACACACTAGACGAAGGTCTACTACGAAATTGGGAATATGAATTTGCACCTTATGCTAGCTCAAATGAAAAAAATGGAGACGTTATTCTCCAACATATCCTATCATTATCCTTGTAGAGAACCTAACACAAGAGCAGATGATTTATCAAAAGGACTACTTTTTGGAGTGGAGGTCAAAGAAGGAATCAAATAGCTAGAAAGTTTGAAGATAATAGTTGGAGTTTGAAGTTGTCTACTAAGTGTTGAGTAGTAGGATCTTCAAATTCTGGTTTACTAAATTTTAGAATTGTTGAAATTCAAATAGTATTTTCTGAAAGACTTATGTCTATGTACTGTAATGTATTTTTGAGAACATGATAAATAATGTATATTGCTTTTGTTTTGAAAATTTTGTTTGTTGTGGGAATAAATTAAGGGAAGTATGAGTATAATTTTCAAAGAGTGCTGGTATGCCTATGGGTTTTATGAAGATGGTTATAATAATGTGAAAAAAAACATAATAAACAAGGACATTGTGTGGGTGAAAGAGTGTGAAAATGAGAATGGATATAGATATACATACCAAAGTATTATTAGGGGTGTCATAGTACCATCCATTAACAAATGTTGGGAATATACCCTCGGTCGATCTTCTTAAACCTCAAATATCTAAAAAATACATAAACACATCATAAGAGAGAAATGCATTGTCATTTCAAAATTCATCATTTCATTAGAAAAAAAATGCATATTGATTTCAATAAGTACTACATGTCTAGGGGTCCCATTAATGTTACATGTTTTTCTGTAAAGATGCGCTACAAAAAATTAGATGTACCTTTTAAAAAATGGGTTTTGGCTCAATTAGAATGAAGCAACAGGTATATCATCAGTTGGTTCACTTACTCAAATGCTTATGTAACACCATAAGTAGCAAAGCCAAGTGCAGTGAGTTTTTCTACATAGAGTCGGTCCATTAGTGATACCGAGACCAAGCATGACGAATAACATGGATAGTTGATCCAGCCACCTCCTTGAGTGAGTTGAAGATTCTCAGTCTTGAGATAGAGACTCATATCCAACAGTTCCATTTCTAGATTGAGATGAGATGCACCAGTAGTAGTTAGTTTCCCAATGCCTATGGATCCATGACCAACATTCCCATATGTTAGATACCCACCAATAGTAGTAGATCTAGTTGATTCTTCATTTGGTTCTATTGTTGATGGAATTTTATGCGAAACACATATTGTTGATTCTATTAGTGGCTCAATAGATTGAGCTTATTCAGTGATTCAATAGAAGAATCAACACTGCTTAATATCCCTCCCACCCACGGGGATTGGAGAAGCAGTAATCAATTGCACAGTTGAATCAGTCGGCTGAGTACTATCAACCCCACTAGTAGCACCCCACTATTAGTGGTTTTTCTAGATCAGGACCTAGACCCAAGGCCAACTGCAGTCGTGGGAAAAGTGTAGCTAGAGTAGTGGATCCATTCGAAGGACCAACAGGTGTAGCAACACTAGTTGTGGGAAAGACATAGAAATAGGTTTTGAAATATCTAGGTCGTCATAGGACCAACATAACCTATTGATTCAGATGTTTAAATAGACATTATGTTGAGTGAGGTATTTGATTCAGTTGTTTTAGCCAATGATTATTCTCTTACCCAATTAAGTAGGTGCTCCGCAACTATTGTTTCTTTATCCAAAAAAACTTAAAACCACCCCTTAATTGACTCCTCCTATGTTCCAACCTCTATCTCTATGCCATCCAATCTGCCTCTTTGTATTGGAGTAGTGACAGATAGATCCAATATTTTCATGCAAGAACACAAGGTGGAACATTGTTCATTAAGGTTCCACCATGTGCTAACTCACTCAATACAAGTTAGAAATTGAAGTGTGAGGTCTAAGTCCTTGATGTGGAGCTCGAGTAATTAATGGGTACTTGGTATAAGGTAAGTACTTGCATGCACTAATCACTCTTGGGGTGGGTGAATATAGTTTGCTGCATCGTGGTCTGAGAGGAAAGAATGAACATTTTTCCAACCAACTATAATTGGAGAGGGGGAGGTTAAGGTTTAGGTAGTGGTCCTCCAATGAGAATGGAACCAAGTACTTCATGAAGAGCCCTAATATGATAAGGTTTTTCCCTCTGGGGGGTCAATTCATGTCCTAAAAAGTATTATTATAGCATCATATCCTTTTGAGAGACTCACTGTAGAGGGCCACCTACCGCCAGAGAAATATCTGATCGTGAAAAAATAATGAGATATTAATTAAAACATGAATAATGTGTATCGACATATGTATATTTTGAGATTGAAAAAAAAAATTATAAATTGAATGATAAAAATACGTTTAACTCATCCTCCACTTTACGCTTTGCCACGATTGAAACCAATACCCTTCAAAATCCTTTTTTTCAGAGGGAGCTAAAAAAGAGTGATTAATTTGCCTCCATATGTATAAATTAACATTAGAGACTACACTGTAAATTGAAATCAATATATACTAAATGCAGAGCACTCAGTCGCAATGATAAACATAGAGATTTAAGTTTAACATAACTAGCTATGAGAACCTACTAAAATTACCAAATCCATAAACTAATTCATTGTACCTCTTAATGGACTGTAATTGCAATGTACTATAGCTAAGCTAAGAGAACACAACCATGGACTGACATAGAAGACTTGGATAGGTTAGTGGGTTTTCCCAATATTTCTTGTCTACATATATCTAAGAACACCCTTCAAAATCAATCTTTGAAAGATTTGATCCTGAAAAAACAACCGGATATTAATTAAAAAATGGATAGTGTGTATCAACATTTGTATATTTTGAGATTGATAAAAGTTTTACAAATTGAATGATAAAAAATGCAATTAACTCGTCCTCTTTTTATTCTCTACCATCAAACATTAAATTCTCAGCCCAACTCGGGGGTGGGATACCTATTTAAGGGGTTACATGGGCAACTTCAATACATCCTTATATATCTCTTGCTACCTTGGCATCAAGACCATCCCAAAATGATCCCACAGAATCGAACGTGCATTTGCTCTCTCTCTTGACAAAATTAAGGTGTTACATCTTTGTTCTTTATTTTGAGTGGTTTAGAGAAAAGACACACATTAAATTTTTCCAAGATATGTTGGTATGCTCATAGCTGTGGGAACATTTTAGGGAGGTTATACATGGTAAAATTTTGTCAATAATAGGAGAATAAAGCATATGTGAAAGTGTTCGTGGCGTTGAAAAAATATGCAGATGGTTCGCTCGAATGCCAATGTTTGAATCCTTTATAAGAAAAATCATTCAAGATTTCTCTAAACATTTACTTTGCCACTTTGACTTCTTGTACATCTGACAGAAAACTCAAGTGCATTCGGAAAAAAACCAACTAAAAGTAGGCAATCAGTATTTTTTAATCTCGAAAAAGTTTTCTACTCCACATTATCGCTTCCTTCCTTCATATCACCACCATCCCAAAATGGTCTCATAGCTATGAGCATGTCAACATCTCTTGGTGAAATTGAATGTGCATCGGTTTTATCGAAACCACTCCAAATGGAGACGTAATGTCTTAATTTTGTCAAGAGAAAGGGCAGTCACATGTTTGATTCTCTGAAGATAGACTGATGTGGTCATAATAGTGGGACCATTTTGGGATGGTGGTGATGCCAAGGTAATAGGAGATATATGAAAATCTCAACCCAACTTCTTTCTCATCATCTGCCTCAAATATGTTACTATCGAATATTCTTATGCGCTTGGACCAACTTATCCCTCAGTCATATTTCAGGTTTGAACCACTTGAGATGCAAGGTTTCCAAATAGTATTGTTAGGGCAGTGGTTTCATTCATTACTTAGATCCTCCCTTCCATGCACAGGTCGGAGAAAGCATATACCTCTTGTGGGTAAGGCAACATTCTTATTGCAGTTATTAGCTATTGGAGGGTGGGGGTATAGAAAATAGTGAACGACTCTTCACCGACCTAATGTATTTTAATGTGACCCAAAAAATAAGATAACTAAACAAAACCATCACTGAATAAACCACGGAAATGCAATAAGAAGAGAAGTATATCGGGGAGTCGAGTATTTGAAATTCCAGCATTTACTATTAAAGCACATGAATTCACGTATCGCATGGCTTTCATTGGTATGTATCGAATGCAATGATCATGAGAATTAAAAATATCACATTTTCTTTTAGCCACAACATTCAGAATTAAAATTCTGTAGAAAACTTCAAAAATTAGAACCATGCATGGTGCATTGTCAGAATATGATGTGATATCAAACACATTGTACAACATCCATTGTCAGGAAAATAATAATAATAATTTGAAAACTTTTCCATCTACTATCTACAACTATCTCTCTATGGAAAAGTATGTTTTTCCATTTTAAAACTAACCAGTTTTCAGCAAATACCAATGAAAATAGCCATACTTTGCATGCATAGTCCCACTTCCTTAAAATTATATATAGTGAAATACCAAAATCAGCAGAAGAACATTGTGTTCTTGAACCATCATGAAGTTTGGGAAAATTAAAGATAAAGATATGAGAAAAGGAACATTGTATATTTTGTGTGGATCAAATACAGATTATTCGAATCGTATTACACTAAGGTAGGGTAATACGACTGATTCAAATGGTATTAGGAGGAGATTAAGGATGCTATTATAATGACATGAAGGATGTTATTATAAGGAATAGTTTTAAATAAAATTCTAATAAGAGAGGATATATAATGATATAGGTATATATGTAAATATTTTTTACAATAATAATATGAAAGTAAGATTGGTTTGTTGAGTAGATTGGGTTGTTTACATATTTTCTCAACAACAATTTCTCACTGTATAAATTGTTAAGTCTTATAAGTACCATAATTGTGATTGTGATGTAATTGAATGATGTTGATGTGTAATAGAAAAATTAATTGTGTTGATATCAGAGCTAATAGCTATGGGTTTTCTTCTCACACTACAACCAATGAAATTATGAGAGGAGTGAATTGTATGTGGTTGTGTAGGTTGTGAGAGAAGTGAATTGTTGTGGTCTGCAAGTTTTTCCAAATTGTTCTAAATTGTCAGTTTGACTGCTGGGAAATGGGGGAAAATGTGTGAATAACAGCTCAATTTTATTCCACCCTAGCAATAGGCAAATTTTCTCATCCATACGACACTTCCACTGTCACGACCAACAAATTTATTACAAGGGAGATGGTTTTCTCCAATCACTAGCTATATTTATCTTTAATTTTACTCAACTCCACCCAGAAGCCCATAATGGCTACATAGATTGAAGTTGAACTGTCCTGGATGCATAATGATTGTGACCACCACAGTGCCAGGAGGAACATTTCCAGACCTTGATTGTTGTTCTTGATAGCCAAGGAACAGTCTGGTGTGATGTCTCTTCTAAGCTACTCTGAAGGAAACAAGAGGATTTTAGTTTCTGAAGAGGGCCATTGCTTCTCTGAGGGCATTTAATTCTGAGTTGAGAACCATATCGAATTGACTCTCATTGACATCATCTCTGAAGAAGAGTATCCTATCAAAAAGCTTGTTTTTTTCTTTGAAATAATCATCCAATACTTCCTTATCCATCTCCTCGAGTTGTGGGATGTGTTACACCATAGTTACCAAATTCGAATTCGAATTCATATGGTACGATAAAAATTTGAATGAAAAAATTTTAATTCAGAAAAAATACAATAGTATACATCTTAATTTGAATATATATACTTTCTTTTTTTACATATTCTGTTCATTTTTTTCCTAATTCATTCTACAATTTAAATAATTATTGATAAATCTATATCATATAACAACCTTATAAATACAATTCACCCCAAAAGAAATAAAAATCCAAACTTACTCTTCCCTCCAAAATTTAAAACTAAAAAATCTAACATACCTTTTTAGTATTCAAAACTTATTTATTTGTCTAAAATTCGTATTTAATAAATATATATATTTAGAAAATCACCATTCTAAATCTACTTATTTATGTAGAAGCTATCAAAAAATATTTAGAGAATGAGTATTTCAACCATTCATTTTTCCCTTCTTTCTTGGCTTTCAGGCCTTCCAAAACCTGGCTTTCCAACCCTACAAAACATGAATGAAATTAAAAAAAAAAAAATCCAATTCTCAGTTGTTTCTATTTCCTTTTTTGTTTTTAAATACGCAATTTTCAATATATTGAGACTTATTATGTAATGCTAGCCATCCCTTTGAAATTCAATTTTTGTTTTTTTTACAATTTCTCAAATGTTTCTATTTTCCTTAATTTTTTTTTTTTAAATACACACAGATTTCAATATGTTGAGACTTACTCTTAATGAGATCTCTTTAAAATTCAAAAAAATAAAATTTTCAAATTTCTCCTTTATTTCTATTTTCAATAATGCTTGTTTCTATTTTCAACAGAAAATTTTCCAAATTCTCCATTGTTTCTATTTTCAATAAAAAAATTTCCAATCTCTCCATTGGTTCTATTTTCAATAATGATTGTTTCTATTTTCAATAATTATGAGCAAAGATATCTCTTCACAATGCCAAAGCATATCTGGTCTCCTATCCCTTCACAACTCCTTAAAAAAACAGGAAGTATTATATCTGGTCTCCTCACTTGCTGGCCTTCTAACTCCTTAAAAAAACAGGAAGTATTCTCTTACGTTAAATTTTTTTCTTTACAGACAGGCTCAAACGAAGAAACTAACTCAAACTAAGAATAAACTAGCTCAAATGAAGAAAACGGCATGGGAACTGAATTTCAATGAACTATTCGCTGCTCGAATTGAACGGACGAATTTTCGATTTTTTTCCATCTATTCGGATGAATTTGGTAAGTATGTGTTACACCCTGTGACTCTAATAGCTGACTCTCATATTATAGCAATTTCACCAGGGCCAGTTGATCCTTCCAACCACTGCAGCAATGGAAGAACTCGTACTATCCCCTGATCCAGGATGATTGACATCCATGCCAATGTATGTGACATGGTCACTGCCAAATCTTGTTAACTGGTGAGACATGCTATGAAGAAGAGCAGCATTACTGCCACCCACTTTCGCATTCATCTTCAATGCCAAATTTTCCAAATATTTATATTCCTGTGATTGGGTCGCCGGATCAGCGCATTTCTTTACATGCTCAAATGAACAACACTGTGTCACCAATCCAACATCTGTTTCAGCAATACGCTTCAGAGTTGTATACCCTTATGTTTTTCCTCCATAATGATGATTAAAATATGTAATTTCCCTCTTGCTCTTCCCTACACATCCAACAAAGTTTATTGAATGCCTTTCATATCATTGAACAGGGACATGGGATTATAATCCAAAATGAGGGGAGATGGATTCATAGCCACTCCAACGTCTCCACAGCTTCTCACCAAGGAAGATGTGGACATTTGAATCATGTTGGTTAGAGAAGGCGAAGGCATGTCCCAGCTGAAGCTTATGAGACACCATTTTTCAATCCGCCTCCCATAAAAAATATGGCTACTCATAAGGTTCCACTGTCGATTTCCCAAGGGTGGAGTTACTTGCTTATTTCAACCTTAGATTCCTATCCACTCTCCAACTTAATTTCTACTTTAATGGATCTAAATGAAACAGATCTAGAAGGCATCTGGACACTGGTAAATCCCTCGGCAGACTCCTATGCAGAAGCCATCGAAGCCAAGCAGCTGGCTTCAACTGCAGGAGGAGGCACTTGCATAGGGATGGAAGGTACCCTAGAAGGCTCCTGAGTACTAATATTAAGATCCCTCATTTGGGAAGCCAGAATAGTTGCAGGAATATTAGAACCTACCTCTACCTCTTCCCTGGCCCTGACCTTGACCATGACCTTGGTCTCTCTACCTCTACCTCTTCCGCCAAAGTTTCCTCCCCGATCCATAGCCAAAGAAACGAAAACCAACTACTGCGATATGAAATTAAAAGAAATCAGTATCAAGTCTTCGCGTAATGTTGTAATCCGACCTGCTCTGCAATCTTCCACACTGATGTAGAGGGAAAACTTCACATTTAATTTATAATAAATGCAATGAACTTAAAACTGGAGCGGAGGGAATATTCAATATTTCAACTTCCACTGCAATAAACCTCTAAATCCAACCATGAAGAAGAGTGTAGTAGTGGTGCTTCCTCCTAATTAACTATATCAGTTTTCTAAACAAACACACTTCAATTTTTTTTCAAATGGAGATAATAAGATACATTAATTTTCCTCGATATGTATAGATTAGCATTACATACTGCAATGCAGATTGAAATAAATATATATGAAATGCAGAACACTCGGTAGCAATGATAAATATCAAGATTTTAGTGTAACATAAGTAGCTACGAGAACCTACTAAAATTACGAGATCTATAAACTATTCATTGTACCTCTTAATGGACTGTAATTGGCATGTACTACAACGAAGAAAATGCAGCCATGGACTGACATAGAAGACTTGGAAAGGTTAGTGCCTTTGCCCAATCTCTCTTGTCTAGGTATATCCAATAACACCCTTCAACCTTCAAAATTCTTGAAAAATCTGATCCTCCTGAGCAAAGCCAATACTCCTCCACTCTGTCCCAAAAGAGCTGAAGGATTTGATCCTCTGAGGCAAAGCTGGTCCTCCTCCAACCTATCCAAAAAGACCTAAACATGGGTTTTTTTTTAAACTCCTCGCGAAGAGTTAAATATTTTTCAAGTGCCACCAAAATCTGGTTGGGCAAACACTAATTTTTTTTATTTGTTTTGGGTTGGGTTTAGTTAAATTGGCGGGATTTTTTTTATAAGAACATTTAAATTTTCAATAATTACTTTTTTTTTATATTAAAAAAATAAAAATATTTAATCTATTTTAAAAATAAAAATAAAAATATTTAATCAATTAAAAATAATTTTAGTTTGTTTTTTCAAATTAAAAGTAGTTTTAATATTTATCAAGAAAATCAAAGTGACTTTTGGATGGAGTATATTGCCAATATTATTTAATTTTCATGTATTTGAAGGATATTTCCAATTGTGTTTAGTGTTCAAGTAATAGAATGAAGAATTATTAACCTTTTAGGAGCAAAAGAGGCCATAATTATGTGACATCAACGATGAGCAATGTTATTAGAATATGCCAAAAGAGATCGAATAATATGCAAAAAAATAAAAAATTTAGGCCTCCTTACTCACCTATAATGCAGTGATGCTCCTATAAAATATAAGAAAGGTATTCACATCTCCACACATACATATAACAAAAGAAGATGAGAAAATTGAAGGAAAACATAAATCTAACTAGGATATAAAATATGTCTTTAGTATTTGGTAGAAGGATATCAATCTCACACCTCACATATATAATTGAAGCATTCGTTTGAGGTGATAATTTAAGGAGAGGATCAAACAAAGTGTGAAGAAAGTATGATTCTCAACACTTTTATAAGCGTGTGAGAGCAACATGTCACAGTAGGCTTGAATAAAATCCTTTCATTGCTTGCAAGCTTTGACAATATAATGCAACTCATTTCTATAGGTTGAGCATCTAGGAAAACCATCAACATAGAATGCCTCGATACAATAAAGTACATCAACGACATGAAAAATTGGCTCATAGGGTCCCTGTTGTGTATCCATTCATTGAAAAAAACTACTTTCCTGGTGAGATAGAAGTGAAAACTGATAGTTGCAAAGGTAGAAATAATGGCGTCAAAAGTAATATTGTTTCCATAAATAATAGAACCAGAAATAGGCTCATGAATGCCATCAATATCTATTGGAGGTGATACAATGAAAGCAATAATGAATACAAAATTTGTGTTCAATAATATATGGATCATCAAGATGTTGAACCATCCAATGTAAAGATGGTTTTTAGTGCACCAATGATCTATTCACATAAAAGACCTTATAAATTCTCACTTTGGGATGCCCCCATGATTCAATAAGTAATCCGAAATGAGAGGATTTTTTTCTAAGGTGATTGGTTCCATATCAACAACCATTATGTTTAGCTCGAACATTTTAATAAATCTATAGTGATATCCTTTCGTGTCCTTAAATTGTAGCACCATGAGACATCTATTTTCCATCATGTATGAGAATTCTAGTAAAGCCATATATATCATAAATTAGGGCATATAGTATATACTATCCTAACAATATCTACTAAAAAAAGTTATGAGAACATGCCAAAAATGACCCAGCAGGTATCAAATTATCATCATGAAAGAGAAAAGTAGTAGGAAAATATATTGGCAATGCAAGAAAGTGTTTGTAAGACTTCAAACAAAACTAATGCAGGGATGTTAACATACCAAGATTCTAAGAATTCCCAAACCATTTGCTCATTAGATTGGCTAGCCTTACATTAATGAAAACAGCCCATGAATCTCTTGCTATTTCCTTTTCAAATAACGTTTTCATATTTTTATAAGGGCCATACACCAAAACACCTATTGAAGGACTCGGGAATAAAAGCCACGAGAAATTTCAAAACATGCTACATGAATCGATAAATTGTTGGGGATTCTTTGAGGATTATAGAAAATGAACCTAAGTGAACCAATGCATAAGATTAGTGGATTTCTACTATTCCAAGATAATTATTTTCCCTTTCACCCTCGATTTATTTTATTCTTACTACATTGATATTAATTAATTCATTGTTTGTATTGCTCTATTTTGTTTTTCCATGTTCGAGAGGAATAATTTAACCTCTTTTATGGTAGCTTTTATGGAAACACGGAGGTAAAATATATGTGTTTAAAGTGAAATGTTGTCCCGTCCTCTTCAAATTTCTCTAATCTCAATAAATTTCATTTTACATTTACTATTTATATATATTTTTAAAACTCATAAACACCACATTATTGCCATGGGCATGACCCTTTATTTTTTCAAATATTAGGCCCTTTAGCTATGTTCTATAACCATTTTCAAGTATTAAGGGTTCATGGAAACTATATTCATATTGAGTTGCGTGGCATTGATGGCTCCAATGCTTGCACGCATTTTGTGGGTGCCTCCCGTCATGGGGTGGGAGTGCAGCTCGTAGTAGCTCATTTTTTTTCTTTCATTTCATCCTCAACAATGGAAAACACCTTCTAATATTGAATAAATAAGATTTAAATCCACCTATTAAGGAATCTAGAATCCACGTGGGCAAGACTCTAAAATGAACATAATTTCAAGATAAGATTCATGGTTCTTTCCAAGGATTGTGTGAAGCTCTGTTGAGCATGGATGCTCTTTGGGATAGTTTAATTCCCCCATAAGTGGCTTCCATCCATAACCCCTTCCCATGAGGTTTTAACATGAGACCAATTGAGAATAAACTCCACTCAAACCAATTGGTCTACACCTCATGGATATGATAAAATTTTACAAGCAAGGGTTGTCATACAACAAATTGGTGTTTTCCTTGACAACAACCATAAAAATATAGATTATTATTTTGTTATAATCATAAAATTTGCAAAACAAGTTTGCAAATACAAAAATACAAAAATTATCTAATACCTACTAGATAAACTAAAAATATAGGTGCAAAGCAAATAATCACTACCTCAAAAAACAATTAAACAGTTTGTAATGTTTTATTAAAAAAAAATCCATCCTTTCTTTATATTTTGATAGTGAAAAATGCCATAACTCATAAAAGTACAACACTCGAAGCTCCATCAAATTAAAGAATTAAAAAGATGCAATAACTATAGTAGAGGAAGCAACAATATTGTACATATATGACAACAAACATATGATGATCCTTTCTCTACAATTACGACCAACAATAAAGGATGTTCCATAGCATTTTTCGCCATATTTATAATACAAATATAATTCCATTACAAATAAATATATAGATATGATATTTTGTTTAGATGGATGCTAATGTAGGACTCTTTTAACCACAATTTTAATTACGAGGTAATTTTTTCATGCCAGACCCATTTAACGCTATTAACCCTCTCTAAATTATAAAATATCATGTGTCCACCAAATGTTTTTCACAGTGATTATCACAAATATTTCAAGATTAAAAAAAAACAACTCCTATAAATTTCATGCCTCCCGGGAATATCAATGGCAGTTTCCAGTATCGAGGATATTACGCTTGTGGACGACACTTCTTCCACGACAGTTCATCCCCTCTTTTAAGTATGATAGGTACTAGATGCATATTGCTAGTTTGTGCAAAATATTCATGAAAACCTTTATTAGCATGAAAATAAAGAGAAATTGCTTCCCCAGACAAACATATATGCATTTTCCATGACTGTTGACAAAGAAATCATCTTGCAATTCTTCTTCTTCATCGTTGTTATGGTATGCTTGATTCCCTCGCCATGAAGGGCATTTATTGGAATGAAGCTGGAAAGATATGCCCTAAGTCTGTGTCTCCATGCACATCGTAGTGAACGACACATGTTTTGGAAACAAACTAATCATTGTACATTTTAGTAATGTGTAATTATTATCAACGCCAACCCAAAATCCCATTACTATAAATTAATTTTATCAAGGGGTGGAGGTTAAGCACTCATGGTTGCATGAATATTGAGCCATTAACTCTATCATGTGCTTTAATTTCCATATTTCCTCAAATTTTATTTATCATGCCTAAAAGGAAATGTCAAATGAAATTGCATCATATATTTTCTCTTGTAATATTTATATGAAAGAAAAAATAAGAGAACGGATTGAATAACACACACCATGAAAAAATACTAAAGATATATTATTATCTTTGGATACTTCCCAGAAGTGTCATTGTTTTAACTATATTTCTGAGATGTGGGGCTTTTCAATGGCTAGGTGAATGAATTACCTAGTGTCATAAAACAACCAAGGAGGAAGGGTGAAGAAGGAATTAGAAAGTTCTTACCATTCCAATTACAATGCCTCTAGAAATAATGATAAATGTCTATCAGGTGTGGATCTTACTCATTACAATAGTCTTCTTCATTATCATTGGGGTTTTTATACTTACCCATTACTTAAATATATATCTTGAAAATGTTCATTAAATTTTGAATTTATATATCCAATGATATGAGAAAATGTTTATTTTAGATTGAATTTTGGCAATAGTGCCATTAAAGGTGTGACTTAGGGAAATTTTCTGATTCACAAACTAAGTTTTCTTTTGAAAGACTTCACAAAATAATGTTGAAGCCTATTTATTAATTGCCAATCTAGCCTAGATGAACTATATGACCTATTTTTCAATCTGGATTGAAATAACTTCCATGAACTAGCAATCCAGCCTAGATGAAAGTAAATTCTCTAAAATAAATTTTACAAGACTTCTCCAAAATCCCCCTATTACATTGCAAATAATAGACTTTATGGAAAAATACATATACAAGATATTACTAGCCTTCAGAAATCAAATTTTATTAATAAACTAAAAATAAAAAAATCTCTATTTTGTCACGTGGAATTTGGAATTGTAGGAGTCAAAATCCACTAAATCTGGGTTTGATTCTTATAACCTCTTCAAAACCTTGAAATGAATGCAATTTTCCCCTAAAAATATGCCAACTTCCATTTAAACAAGGAAATCACTGGAACCTATGAGGCACCACGTGGCGGCCTCTAGTTGGGCCACGTGTCACGAGTTTTTTAGGGGTTATGGATTAAGGTGTAAAAGTCATGATTTAAGAGAATAAGAAGTTAGTGCTTAGGGGTTCATGGATTCTAGGTTAGGAGTTCATGGCTTAAGGTTTAATGTGTCAAGGGTTTGATGGCTTATGAGTTATGAGAATAGGGGTTAAGAGATTATGGTTTAGGAGTTAAGGGATAGGTAATCTAGTGGTTATGGGTTAATGGCTTATTGGTTGTGATAATGGGGCCCTTGATACCCTTATCAACACTATCGTGGATTCCCCTTTCAATTTTTCTTGTTACCTTCCCTCTAGGCCCCCTAGCCCCTATGACATTAGGTCTTAATCCCCCTTCTCATTCTCTAATATGTGGATTATAGATCTTAGTAAACCATGTTTGGACATCCCACTTATACTCAACCATGCTACCTGTGTTTCCCCTACTCCTATTCAATACACCACAAAATACTCCTCCCACATCCTTTTCGATCATATCATTCAACTTATCCTAAAACTATGGGTGAAATTGGTGTTTATGTTGTAAATAGAACAAAGAAAAAAACTACTTGTTTTTCTATTGAGAAGATGCAGAAATTGGTTGTCATGATTGGAATGTATGTGCATCAATCTACATTAGCTTGTTTTCCGAGCTTATACATGAATAATAATTTGGTCATACTCTAGCCTATTGATGGAGTCTTGTATCACAAAGGTATCGATGGGCAACTTGAGAGATTCTTTTGAAGCTTGTGTGTTGTGGTATTTGGCTCCTTGAGAATGTGCCTGAAAGATAGCTACTCCAAAGAGTTGGGCGAATCTATGATATCATGTAGGATGGGATGTAGGTAGATGTTTTCTATCATGAATTATTGACCCAATTGAGCATGATTTTTTAATCCCCCATGATCTATAGGGATTTGAATCTTTTGATGGATGCAATTTCGAGAAGGGTACAAAGAGAAATGGAATCAACTCAGTTTTTGGAGCCTTAACTTTGGGTATATCTTACTTTCTCGCTATAAGACTGGGAGAGGAAGAGTACCACACCCACTTTGCAGCTAGGTGGTATAAATTGTACAACACCATCAAACAAGTCACAGGGGAATCCAAGAGGGAATGGAGGAATTACCAGAATCACTTATTTTTGTGGTTTAGGATGAATCTTGTCTTCCAAACACTATTTGTTATCAATTCAATTGTGATATTTGTTAGAATTTCTCATGAAAAAAATGTTTTGTTGTTCCAATCCCACTAGATATTGCTGATTAGAATGCATGGGAAACCTTTATAATAATCTTCCATGATGTTGAGTAACTAAGTTTTGATATTTTCTTCCAAGCTTATATAGGACCACGAGGCTATCATGTTCAATTTTGCAAGGGTGGTGGTGATGACCTGCACTGTGTTGGGATAAGAGATAAATAAGTGTGAAGAAATATCATCATATGACTTGCCTAAAGCATATATGTTGGGGTGATTCGTAAACTATCATGGATATTTCTCGTGAAAAAAATGTGTTGTTGTTCCAATCCCACCAGATATTGCTTATTAGAATGCATGGGAAATTTTTTTAATAATCTTCCATGATGTTGTGTAACTAAGTTTTGAAATTTTCTTCCAAGCTTAGATAGGACCACAAGCCTATCATGTTCAATTTTGCAAGGGAGGTGGTGATGACCTGCATTGTGTTGGGAGAAACGATAAATAAGTGTGAATAAATATCATCATATTACTTGCATAAAGGATATATGTTGGGGTGATTCATAAACTATCATAGATATTTCTTGTGAAAAAAATGTGTTGATATTCCAATCCCACTAGATATTGCTGACTAGAATGTATGGGAAACCTTTTTAATAATATTCCATGATGTTGTGTAACGAATTTTTGAAATTTTTTTCCAAGCTTAGATAGGACCACAAGCCTACCATGTTAAAATTTTCAAGTGCAGTGGTTTCTCCATATTATGGGTGTTGGCCTCTCTATGAATAGTTGCTCCATCGCAACATGTAGCTCCACATCGGACATCTCCTCATGGCACGCATCCTCCTCATTGGACTTTTCTCCCTTCTCTCTTCGGGCTAGACTCCTATAAACTTTCCTAACTTCCTTAATGGTCCCTCCCATTCTTTGGGATCCCATCTGACCTTCTCTTTCCTTTGTCATTTGTGGTGCCTTTTCCTTGTCCTGTCGATTACTCTCCTCCTTTTCGAACTCTTTCATTGTCCCTTCCCGCCACTTCTCAGAAATCTGCTCCCTTTAATGTGCTCGTCGCTCTCTCAGTCTACTGGAGGTTTCGGCATCCATATCCCTATTCCCCATTCTTACTTACTCATAGCATCTTTTCCTTAGTTCCTTCCCCCAGTACTATAAGTTTAAGTCTCCATCTTAGGGCTTTGGAATGACATCAAGCCCTCGTCCACCATTAGAGCTTTAATCCACAATGGGATTTCCTTCAACAGTTCTCCCTGCAATCCAGATCTAAATATGTCTTCAGATTTTGTAAAATATTGGTAACACTTGGCTGAAAATTCCACAATGTACCCCTCCAAGGTAGATTGTACCCAAAAATCTACTTCTCGGGATAGATCGGTATCCAACCAATGGAGTGCTACTACATATATGTGCTTCCAACTGTAACAGACTCTAAGCGATCCTCCTAAGAGTGACTTGATTTGAAGTCTCCGCAACCAATTATAAAGCTCTTCAGGAAACTTTCCCCAGAAAATTCAATACAGGTCACTCGCAGATTTAGAAAACACGACCCGATCTTTGATAGTCTTTTCCCTCTATTGTCGAATTTATTCTTATTGCGATATGAAATAATCTAAGTGATTATACCACCAGATTCGTAGTTCCTTCTTGGAGATCCATGATACCATGATATAACTTCTAAATTAGTTTTTAGGTCCCGACAATAGAACCATTTATTGGAGAAAAAAGAGGTCTCTAGGCAAGACCCAAGTACAGGCTTGAGGCGAACAAGGTTTTCACTGTAGTCTAGAACAACGCCAACATTTTCACCCTACTCCAGGGGGTAGGGCATATCACCTGAGCCGTGTTGTGATGGTAGAAATATTAGAAGCTAGATCAGGTAGAAGAAAAATGTAAACATGGATAACAACTATGGGAACTTGGAAGCAACACACATATCTCAAATCTAAGAAGGAACTACCATTCATCAACACATGTTCAGAATGCTGAATTAAAATTTAATTTAAGCATACATTCATCGTAAGAAAATAACCATCAATCAAATCATGAAATTACACACAGCAACAACCCGATTTCATTATCAATAATAGAATAACATACATGTTCTCCTGAGAGTATATTATAGTTTTAGTCCATTACACAGACTTCTCACATAGCTCTCCTGAGGTTCTAATTTTTCCATCGGCCTCTCCCCAAATTGACTAACTATCTAACTCCTCCTCTGCTGACTGACTGTCTATTTGTTTTTCCTCGAGTGAAATTGTTAGCCCTTCCTGTTTCCCCACTCTACTGCTTTCTGCTTCCTATTTATTACTGTGAGTTCTATTGATTGTTCTTGTCTCCCATATCTGTCGTCTGCACTATTCTATGTCAATGTCATGTCACCTATCTTCTGGGTTTCCACAACCATGACATCTCCCTATCTACCTTGATTACGCTCCGCCACCTATCCTCCAACTCTCCGCAACTTAAAATTGTTCTATCCCAAAACAAAGGCCCCAAAAACAAGATATAAATAAGTGTGAAGAAATATCATCATATAAATTTCATAAAGGATATATGTTGGGGTGATTCGTAAACTATCATAGATATTTCTCGTGAAAAAAATGTGTTGTTGTTCCAATATCGCCAGATATTGTTGATTAGAAAGCATGGGAAACCTTTATAATAATCTTTTGTGATGTTTTCTAACTAAGTTTTGAAATTTTATTCCAAGCTTAGATAGGACCACGAGCCTATCATGTTCAATTTTTTGAAATTTTCTGCATGCTCAATCTTCTTCTCAGGTTCCACCCTCCTTTGGATCTGCTATGTCCACACATATTGAATCTACAAACCATCTTCCAAATCTGCGGTCTATACTGTAGAAATAAACCTCGCTCTAAGGGTCAAAACCGCTCTTCTTCTATGCAAATTTGTCACAATCTTAAGGGCATACCTTATGAACTAAACATGCTAGGAAATTGTCCTAAATAGGGCACTATACTTATGTACTTCTAATTATTGTAGAAGAAACCCTATCCACCCATAGAAAAAACCACGACTCTTGTCTCCATAAGGGACTCGACTTAGCTCATACAGATCCATAGATTCTGGGCATTTCTTTGACTGAATCTTGATATTAAATTCATATCTCAATGTCAACCCTTAAACTAGGGTTACCTCAGTTAATATTACGCTTGTGTCTACTTCTGTTCTGGCTCTAAATTAAAGTGCAATCCCTTCTCCATTTATGTTGGTCTCTATCATGGACCTTGTGGCCTACTAACCACCACAAGACAAGATCGTATCAAACCTCTCTTCCATTTCATGTAGAAAATATAACCAATGGGATTCAATCTTATCTTGTAATGTACTAAAACAAGATATTGAATCCTTCCTACAATTTGCGGAAACAAAACACGATCGCACAATCACATATAAGTAACATAAATAAATTGTCAATCACACAACAGAAGATGTATCTAGGGAAATAAACTGCTCAAAATCCCTCTAT
The DNA here is from genome assembly GCA_034641835.2 of Pinus albicaulis. NCBI lineage: Eukaryota > Viridiplantae > Streptophyta > Pinopsida > Pinales > Pinaceae > Pinus > Pinus albicaulis. The sequence continues at coordinate 659,982,561 of CM076583.1, read as the reverse complement.
CTCTATTGTGTATTAAGTCAATGAATCATGAAACAATATAATTCTTAATCTCTCATGAGATTCTCCAGCACTCTGCCAATTGTCTCTTACTGATCTAGGAAAAATCGGTCTAGTACTTAGCCAATTCTCAACCTTCCTTCAGCATGCCTTGCTCACGTTATTCCTAGAGAATTAGCTCCCTATTAATTAGGAAAATCAGCCTTCCTTGATTACACAATCCATCATGGCATCCAAATGACTTTATAATTTCACATCGGAAATTTTATATAAATAAAACTGATCGTTATGTTCCCTTTAACCACTGTCTCAATTGGTTCTTCCTCAGAACTGACATGCATGCAACTATTAATAGTGAATTATCAGTTATTTTATTTATCACTCATTGTGAAATAAATCTAATTTAATTTAGTGGACCTCTCACTAGCTCATCACTTAGTTAGAACTAGTTAAATTGATTTTAACTCAATTAATTTAGTTAACTAATTCACACCTAGATCCCACTAATGCATCAACTACAAGTGGACCCCCAAAATATTAGAATCCCTTTACATGCCTCATTTTATACCCTCATGATCCGGACATATGCAAGAACGAAATAAAATATAGAAATAAACATAAACACAGAGATGCACTAGGAATAACACTTCATTTCATTAATATCAAATATTGAAAAATGTTTACAAAAAGAATGGAAAACAAACTAGCTCGGGCGATGGTAGATTATCTCTGAGAAAAGATGTGGTAGTTACATGCCTTTGAACTGTGTTACAATAAGGTTCAAAGGACATTTTATTATTGAAAAATAAGAGAAAACCCTAACCTGAGGAGATGTAACACCAAGAGTTTATGGGCCCCGTTGGGGGTAGTTGGGTAGCCAACTTCCCGAGGTTGTAACTTAGTCATATGATATTTTTTTGACGCACATGATACCTCGTTAGAAATATCTCTCCTAGGAATACAAATGCTAGCATAATTTATATGAAATTAACAAACCTTTCATGCCTAAAAAACATCGTTTGGGGCCTCAAAACTGCTATGGAAGTTCAGGACCCGAAAAACTTACAAAAATAGTAAATTTTCATATACTCAAGGAAACTGAAAAACTAAAAGAGACAATGGTGATGGCCCAAGTGGAATAGGCGTGTGGGCACCAATATCCACCTCAATCACGTCAACTCAAATTTCTTGAGCTAACTCAGTCATCATGACTTAGTTAACTGACCCAAGTTGCTATGAGATGAAATTATTCCAATTTATTTAAGGGAAAAATAAATTAGATGCCTCACATTCCTCACTCCTGGTACATCAAAATTCCTCACCAGTGTGGGTGCATTGTTTTTGTCCTTTCTGGCTGCCAATTTCATAATTTCTTGTTGCCAATTTCAACAGTCCCTCTGAACAAGAAAGGAATTCAATCTATCCTGATCTGGTACCTTTGTAATTATCCATGCAACACTTCTCTAGTGTTGTTTGCACCTGCAAATCTTGAAACTGAATAGCCTATGAACAACTAAATCTATATAATTAGTTTGTCATTAGAGTCTTTTGACTACTGCTAGCTATTGCACCTATCTACTGGACTCTCTGCACTGCTGCTGACATTTGCATCCATGCCCTTTGCATTTTTTCCAACTATGATCTACGCTCCACTATCTGACATCGTCGCTATGATTTATGTCTTCTTGACATTTGACTGCATCAATCTAACTAATCCTTCATGTTACTGTTGTACTGTGGACTCCTCATAGCTAGGTTTGATCCATGAGACACACCATCTCAATGGACCCTGCCAAAATTTCTTATCTTGGGATTATGTCTACACATCACCTTGCCTTCCATCTGGATGTATGGCTGCATGTGCTCCCTCTTCCCATATAGATTTAAATTTCTCCCTCATGGAGGTATCTACTTGAGTGGACACTTCAACTCGGTCTCCTCTCTACTTCTCCAATTGTGGCTGCTCCACAACCTTCTGAGGTTGCTTCTAAGGTTGCATGTTGAGAGGTAATTTGTACTCCCTCTCAACAGCCAAGTCTCTAACCTCTACTTTTCTCCTCAAATATTTTCATGCATCTGGTACCTCAAGTGCATATAGGTTCTTGACTCGTGCACATTGTAATTATCCCGCCATTACAAAATTTTCTAAAAAAGAGTTGATTTTAAATCGACGATAACTCCCTCATCTGAGCTCTGAATTGGTTCTTAATTTGGGTAGTTTCTCGCAAGGAATCAAAATATGCTATTTTTTTTTCAACTTTTACACCAAATTTCACATATTCTCTGCAAACTCTCCACCCAAAAAATTCCTGCTCTGATACAATGTAGAAAATATAACCAATGAGATTATATATGATCTTGTAATGTACTAAAACAAGATACTGAATCCTTCCTACAATTTTTAGAAACAAAACACGATCACACAATCACATATAATTAAGAGAAATAAATTATCAATTGCACAACGCAAGATGTATTTGGGGAAAGAAACTGCTAAAAAAATCTCTATCTCTATTGTGTATTAATTCAAGGAATCATGAAACAATAAAATCCTTAATATCTTATTAGATTCTCGAGCACTCTGCCAATTGTCTCCCACTGATCTAGGAAAATGCAGTCTAGTACTTAGCCAATTCTCGACCTTCCTTCAGCCTTCCTTACTCATGAAATTCCTAGGGAACTAGATCTCTAATAATTAGGAAAATAATTCTTCCTTGATTGCGCAATCCATCATGGAATCCCAATGAATTTATAATTTCACATGGGAAATGTTGTATAAATACAGCTGATAGTTATGTTCCCTTTAACCTCTGTCTCAAATGGGTCTTCCTCGGAACTAACATGCATGCAACTATTAATAGTTAATTATCAGTTATCTGATTGATCACTCATTATGAATTAAATCTAATTTAATTCACTCACTGGCCTCTCACTAGCTCATCACTTAGTTAGAAATATTTAAACTGATTTTAACTCATTTAATTGTGTTAACTAATTCACACCTGCACCCCACTAATGCATCAACTGCAGCTGGAATCCAAAATTATTATATGAATACCTCTACATGCCTCATATTAGACCCTCAACTCGAATTTCTTGAGCTAACTCAGTAATCATGACTTAGTTAACTGACACAAGTTTTTATGAGATGAAATTACAATTTATTGTCCAATTTATTTAAGGGAAAAATAAATTAGACTGTAGTATACCTAGGGGGGATAATATAGGGTACAAAGGGAGGTATCTAAGGGAATAATATGATGTAATAATATAAGAATGATAAATAAATGGGCCATAGCTAATATATAAAGTGGTTAACCCACATTATGTAAGGGACCACATGTAGATAGGGAATAAAGTGATAAGCCCATTGTATTGGATGTATGGTATTGAGTTACCTTCAGGTAGGGCAACACCATACATTCACTCCTTAAGGAAGGAGATCACTCCACAAGCCATATGCTTGCCTATACAATAATCCTTGACATCCCTCAATGGATAGTCTCTAACCTCTATATAGGTTTCATACATGTAATACCATGAGTAGTTACCATGGGTCTCTCAATACCATACATCCAATACAATGGGCTTATCACTTTATTCCATATCTACATGTGGTCCCTTACATAATGTGGGTTAACCACTTTATTTATTAATTATGGCCCATTTATTTATCATTCTTATATTATTACATCATATTATTCCCTTGGATACCTCCCTTTGTACCCTATATTATCCCCCCTAGGTATACTACATAGACGCCCCACATTCCTCACTCCTTGTGCATCAAAATTCCTCACCAGTGTGGGTGCATTTTTTTTTGTCCTTTATGTTTTTCCAATTTCAATGTTTCTTGTTGCAAATTTCAACATTTCATAATTTGATGCGGCCTTCACATAAAGAAACCATTGAAATCACATGCCTAGATATTCATGAGCAACCTCTCCTAAGCTAGATCTGCCATAAGATAACCAAAAATATGCCATCCTACTTCGTAGCTCGAACCGACCATTATGGTATGCAAAATTCTTGTGAATCGTCACATGATGATCTTGCTCTTGGAGGATTATTATGGCCTCCCTTTAACAACCCTTACTCGGCCCTATTACTTGACATACTTTAGGACTACATCTCTCTTCGCCCCCTTGATCAAATGAGCTCCTTATCACTTGAGTTATTTCCTTCATCCCAAGGCCTCATTAAAAAGGGTTTTCCTAGAACTCTTAAGAACCCTCTAGAACTTACGTATTTTATCCACTTAGACCCTAGGAATTATTAATTTTCCTTTTTAATTTTCTTTTAGATTTTAAACCCCATCTTGGGTCCAAATTCCATTTTCTTGGTTCATTCACCCATAAATTATTTTGTGACCAAACTAATACAAACCCATCTCACTAGGCTTGTGGAGTACCTCCCAAGCTACATAATTCAACAACATAGTCTAGTTGTAGTAACCGTAACTTGGTCAAGATCTTGTAGTCAAGCGACGGCTTGGTTGGGTTCCCAAGTCGAAACTTAAGGGTAGTTGTGAGGACATGATATCTTGGGAGGGTCAGAGCATGCACATTAGGAATGAAAAGCAATGCTAACACATGTCGGATAATGTCAATGCATGATGAAGACCGTTAGGGAGTGTCAGGGAATATCAAGGGATAAGTAGGTCAAAATGCATGGAAAGGAACGAATATGAGTGTGTTCCAGAGAGTGTCAGTGAATTCAACTGTTCCAAGGATGAAGTTTGTTATCACAAAATTGTACTTGATTGGCTACGAATCAGAAAACTAAGTGTAACTGTTTCAAACTAGCTTTTGACTGAAGCTTAGCCTCTTCAGTCTGAGAGGGCTCTCTCAAAGGGATTTTATGATATTGGTTAATTATAGTGCTAGATGAATAACACTATCGAAAATGTTTCTTGTTTTTTATGATTTCAGGTTGAAAGAATGCATGTTTGCTACCATTGGGCTTTTGGAGTCAACAATTAGTAGTTTCAGTGGCAAGGTTTCTTGACATGGAAGCTGAGTCAGATAGAGGTCTTTAACAAAGGTAATTCACTCATAAAACATAGTCACTTCATTACTAAAGGAAGTCAGAGCATAGAGTTATGTATTATGAGTAACAAAAAAGAAATCTACTGTAAGTGGTAAAACATAAGATTTAGATCAATAAGACATTAAAAATCCCATGATAATCTTAGGTGTGTCAAGGAGAAAGTCATTTTGTATTACTGATATAAGTCAAAATACATAAAGTAGCAGTTTGGTTCAAAATATCTCCAAACCCTCACTACTTCAATGCTTCGTCTTTAAACAAACCTTATTTACAACAAGGATGATTTTCCCGATGGATAGATTCATCGAATTCTCCTATGACACATCACATAACTGAAAAACATGAATTCTAACAAGAAACTCATAGCTACACCTTAAAGAAGACATTTCATATAGGAGTCTAACTCCTATTTATTACATAAATCTACCGTATCTTGTGAAATAGTTACATAAAAGTTACAAAATAAGCATCACGTGTTCGAAATATAGATGATAGGTTCATTTCCACTTTACATATTTAAGACTGTCCTAGACATGTGGAACAAAACCCTATTTTTTAGGAATGCATAATGCTTATCTTCAATGAGAGATTTGGTTGATGACCTGTCTCCAGAACACTTCATTTGATTCATAAATAGTTTATGTTATGGTCCCTTGACATGTTGGAGGAGTCAAAATGTCCAAAAATGCCATTACGATGCTCAAAAACCTTCAAAAATATCTCGCTATGAAAACAAGACAGTTTCGTAGCGAGCTTTTGGTAGCATCTAAAAAGTATCTTCCGCACCCAGAGACTCTGCTCCTTTGTTGTTCCATGGTGTAAATCAAGTCATGACACATCACAAATATCAATCTCCCTCCTTGAAAACTACAAAAAATGACTTTAGAGGTAAAAAGGCTGCTACAGGTTTTTTCGTAGCAGTTTCTTGGCTTTAAGCCTAGGAAATGCTATGAAACTATGTAAAAGTGCATAAATTCTAGATTTCAAAACAGTCTCCAAAAAGTAACCTCCAGCTGCAAAAACTTGATCTTCTACATGTAATGAACCCTCTAAAAAACATCTAATCCCAACTTATGGCTCGTGGTGTTTCCTCCTCATTTATGATTAGTTGAGCAATGGGCTCCTCAACCATAGTCATCTTTAAGCCTTTCTTTTCCAGCTCTTCATGAATCAGTTCTAGTTGTTCTTGAATGTCTTGGACTTGGTCCTTCAGTGTCATGTTCTTAGACTGTAAGTGCAGTTTTACCTTTTTGATGTGCTTTACCTCTTTTGTTAGTGGCTGAGTCCAATTTATCATTTGTTTTGTGTTTTCCAAGGTCTTTGAGACACTTGTGACTTGATCCTCCCAAATCTTCCTCATCTATTCAAACTGCACTCTTTAAGCTCTATGTTTCTTTGCTTCTTTCCTCAAGATTGATATCTCTTCACTTGCATCTTTCAACTTCTCCTTAAGGACTTCAACCTCTGACTTTCCAGCGATTTTATCTTTGCCCTTCTTTTGTTTGATGACTAATTCTTCTTTTGCAGGTGAGGAGAGGTCTACGATACTTAGTGGTGGCTGAGTAGTTTCACTAACCTTTTTAGCTTCTTTGTTGCATTCCAAGACTTTTATGGCATGTCTTGTCATTGGTTTTCTATCTTGAAACATAAATCTAACATCATCACCTGTAAATTCTAACTTCTTAGCTGTTTTTCCTTTCTTAAGATTCCTTCCTTCCTTATCTATGTCTTCAGCTTGGACTATAGGAGTTTCTTCAATATCAATGGCATGCAAGATGTCCTCTAAGTTACCTTTAGCCACTGTTTGGCTCTTTGTAACCCTCTTGCTGCCATGTTTGCTAACTGTTGGATTTTTTTTTGTAGGTTTAACTTTGGGTGTATCAGCCTTCTGTGAAGGCTTTGTCTCCATGCTAACTCGTTTTAACTGCTCTGCCACTAAAGGTGATGGAATATCTCTAGGTTTGGGATTTCTCTTAGGAGTGACAACATCTACTTCAAAACCACTTATGAATAGAAAACATGACCAATCTCTGCCTAATATTTTTAACTCCTCTAACACCAGCAACTTGATCAAACCATGATGGAAAAGAGAGGTTTTATTTCCTTCTATTTTAACTTGAACCTTATCTGAAATTTTAGCTAAGCTTTTGTATAAGTAAAAAGGAAAATCAAGAGACCTCTTACCTACAAAATGCAACAGAAGCCAAAGGTGGTAGGAATGAACCATGTGATACCTCCCTTCATAGGTGAAGTACTTCTGAATTATCAATAAGAGCTTTGAGTAGTTTTCCTTCATGTAGCTCCATGGGATAACATTTGTGAGATCAATTCACTATGCTCTGTTTTGATGAATTATTTACAGTCCTGCATGGTGAACTTGATGCCTTTGAACTATTTCTCTCCTCATCTAGGGATTCATGTTGTTGCTGCAAAGGTTTCTAGTGTTACTATGAGATTTAACATTCCCACCTTTGAAGCTGATCCAGTAAAAATCTTAGAAAACTCCTTTGAAACCTGCAAATGAAACCCTGTCAAACTTTGGCAGAATTGCAAACAACCTGTTCTTCTAAACACTTCCAATGTATTTGGGTCTTCATTTAACAAGTTCATGTCCATTGGCTCATACCTAAGGTAGTGACCACATTTTTCGGTCTTCTTCTTTGTAGCCATGGTGATTTTATACGTTCTCTGCCTTGCTTGATTAGTGACACCTACAACTTTTGAAAATGCCAACAACCAGATTGGCTTGGTGAAACAGCTCTCCAGAACTCAATAGCATGCAAAAATAAACCAGAAAATAAACCAGAGAATGAAAAATACTCAATTGGGTAATGTTTTAAAGTTTCGATGAGAACTCGTGCCTTAATCATGACTCATACGTGCTAAAAACAATACTGATGACCTTAGACATGACCTTTGTAGCTTGATTTAACCCTAACTGACTCGAATGACATCCACCCTAACTCTTCTAATCATGGATTGACACCTTGCACCGAATTTCACAAGATAGATAGAAAAAAAAAAATTTGTAGCGTGGCTAGTTCACTTTCTAACAGTTTCGCTACGAAACTATTAGACAGTTTCGTACGAAAATTGTCTTTTTATAGTGTAAAATGATACAAAAAGAGGAAAAACTGGCTAAAGTAACCTTTTTGAATTCAAAAGCTTGGGAAATGAAATATGTCAAAAAATAATGACTGATGGGACATGATATGACTTGAATGGAGGTGGGTTTGAACCTTAGGATAGGTTAAAGATGAAATAAATTAAAATTTTCCTATACCAACTTGTGATAAATGAAATCTATGACTATACCTTTGACAAACGAACTCTATGACCATGTCAAATAGTGTTTCACTTTGTCTGAGTGATAATAAAGCGTGTTAGGAGAAGTTAATAATAGGATTTACAGGAGGGAAGCCTACATTTGTTATTCAGGGCTCGACATAACAATTTTAGACAAAGGGAGATCACTTTGTGCTAGGCACAACATTGTTTTTCCTTTATCTATTTTTTTTTATATGAGATGTGGCACACTTTGGCTACATGCTCATCTTTTAAACTATTCTAGATAATTTTATATTGTACATTTTTGTGTATAAGTTTTGAAACACTCGACTTGTGTTAGCTTATATCTCTTGTGCATTGTGCATCTTGTGGTTCTTGCAAAATCTCAGTTAATGTTATACTTTTTATATGAACTGAACATAGATGTGAAATATTTCCTATGTAAGCTATGTTTCTTAGTTGTTTTATGGACATGGCTAGACGATGTGATCCTTGTCTTGGTAACTAGTCAAGTGGGACAAGTTGAGTGTGGACATGAGTGGCAGAAGATGATTTATAGGTAGTTCTTAGGTGAAAAATGCACAATCTACTTGTAGTAGGTGCAATTGGTCAAGTTTTTGCGGTTGAAGCAAGCCAATATTGTCACATGAACTGCAGTAACCAAGGAATTGATTAGGTTCCCAAGTCATGAAAAAATTTAAAGGCTATCTTTGAGGACATGAGTTCCAAGGCATGCTAGGGAATGATAAGATGTGTCGGATAGTGTGAAGGCATGTCAAACATGCTAATATGTGCCAAGCGACAAGGCATGCCAAGATGTGCAAGGGTGTGTCAATGCTTGCGAGGGATTGTCAAGGAAAAAAATGGAGAAATAAGTTAAACTATAAGGAAATGAACACATAAGTTATACTTTTTAAGATGGATTTTTCGAAACATTATAATATGTATTTTGAATTAATTGGTAATTTTCATTGTGTTAATGTTAAAATCAATATTTCACTTGATAAGTTGCAATTATTTTGATCTAAAAAAAAATGGCGTACTATATAAATTAGTTATTTTTTTGTATCTAATATCATAATAAAATAATGATAATTATAAAGTACATGAATTTATTTGCATTATTTTCTAAACTTTATTATGTTACAGTAATTCATATTATTCTAGATTTATTATTTTACAATTATTTAAAATTTACAAATGTACAAATTTAAAATTTTAATAAAATAATTCCACATTAATACAATTAAAATTTTACAAATATTTTACATACAATTAGAATTAGAATTACAATTACAATTACAATTTTACAATTTCACATACAATTACAATTACAATTCTAGAATTTTACACAAAATTACAATCAATTCATAGTAATACAATTAAAATTTTACAAATATTTTACATATGATTAGAATTAGAATTAGAATTAGAATTAGAATTAAAATTACAATTTTACAATTTCACTTACAATTACAATTAAAATTTTACAAATTTACATATATACCATTACAATTACAATTTTAGAATATTACGTACAATTAGAATTACAAGTATTACAATTTTACAATATCATGATCATTTAATATTAAATTAATTAATAAACATCACGTTCATGATAACCATTGTACAAACATCATATTTGACTAAAAAACGTCTTCAAAATCGTTAACATCATCATGATCACGATCATCTAACAAAATACAATTAACATTATATATTGACATCATCACAACAAAAACATCAAATATACATCTCATGTCAAATAACTCATGATATCACATACACATCTATCTACAAGCTACACATTAAATGAACACATCTAACATGACCTAGCAATATACCCATCATGATGATCACCAACATGTAAATTAAGTACAATTGCAACATGAACATAAAAAACATGGACTATATATATATATAACTAAATAATGTTAAAAATATACAACTGTAATATAAACGTCACGGATCAGCTGGTGGTAGTACAACACCAATAACAATACTAGTGGAGGCCTGCTCAGTCAATGGTGTACCCTCGACGATCGATGGTCCAGCCTGCTCATGGCCATGAGTACTAATGGATGCTACAGGCTGCTGAATGGATGTGGCTGATGGTTCAAATTCATCTCCATGATGATTGCTGCTAAATGCTAGTGGAGGTTTCTCATATAGCACATCGCAAGGTGAACAATCATGAGATGATCAGTAGTTTCTCACGGACTTTCAATCACGTGCTGCATCTCAAACATGCCTATAATGTGCAACAATCCTCCTCACCCACGTAACTAAGGTCGTAGCTCCTACGACATGCTGCATCAGATTGTACATGTCACGCAGCATGTATCTACACATCTGTAATAGCCTATCATCGGCCTTTATGTCTCTGTAATGAGTGAGCCTGATCCCCCCTCAATAATCAATGCAGTGAGTTGGTCGCCCAACTCCATCCTATATTTAGTATAAAGTCAACCATGCCTAGAAAAATGTGGTACCAGTGCACCAGCAGGAGCAGGTCTCTCTGCACTAGCCTCGTGATGATCCTCAGCATCTAGCATGCCTTGATTTTCATCAGGATCCACACCTGGATCATGTCGCGGTGCCGGCATGTCATCACCATCAAAAGAGCCAATGTCTGCAAAATATATAGAAGTACACAACAATAATTAGACAATTTCATTACATAATTTAATAAAAACAAGTTAAAGAACATGCTAGAATAAATTTAAGTAAAACAATAATATTACCTCTATCATCTGGCAGCTCATCAGCTGTGAAGAGGATTTTGGAACACCCTCGCCAATCCAAACTCCCATAAGGACAGGAGACCATAATGAAGGGATTCTCGTCAACACTTGATAGAAACTCTAGTGCATCATGCGATAACCTCATTGGAAATAGAGTCTCGCCCCTCTTGGGCATCATCTGCCCCCACATGTGCATACATGCCTTGAACATCGGCCTACGAGGCTGCCAAAAAAAAAGTATGCCTTGTCTCTAGAAACCTATCAAAAAATAAACAGAAAAGCTTCGAAGAAAAAGGGAAGTTGACCCTCCCTTGTTCATGAGCATGACATCTATCTAACGTTGTACAAAACTGCCGCAAAAAAAATGGCAGACCACCTGACAAGTCATGGCTCCCATACTAAAGCATCAAGATAATATAGAAGCGAGAAACTAATGCATTTCCTGTCACTGGTGATGTGTGAAATGATAAAAATGAGAAGTGAGAGACACTGCACCTCCTCACTACCAAATTCACTAATATGTAACTTACCTCCAGCGACCTGAAAATCTGCAGGAGATAGTACATTTGCTCCAATGTATCTCTGGGAGTAAAATAATTGACTCCCTTCTACACAACCAGCTGGAACCTCTAGGAATGAGGGAACATCAACCCCTCTCCTTGATAGCCTTGTAATGAAATATATATCCTCCTCAGTGGGCATGTAGCATTGGTCAATACCAACTCGGAAAGCCTGTTGGTAGGCATTCCACCTTTGGATAAGATGTCTCAAAAACAAACCATGGGCCTTTAGGGAAGTAGCCTCCTCATAGAACTTGAGGAGGCCTACTTGCCTTAGGAGCCCCTGTGTAGCTACTGTAATAGGGCGAGGGTACGCATCTCTCTCCCTCTCTCATGCCTCCCATAGGTGAACCATGTTATACTGCTTCGCCTGTTGTTGTTGTTGTTGTTCCCCCTCTTCTCTCCTTTCACGTCTTTGAATGATTGATATATTAAATACAATTTTTTTTATTAAATGAGACATGTATTTAGAAATATACATATATATATATTTTTTTTTTTGAAAAAAAAATAGAAAAATAGTCGGTGCGCCAAGAAAATAGTCACGCATCGGTCCCGGTGTTTCTTTTCATGGAGTGCACTGGCGTCGGTGCACCAGATAATATTTAGTGCACTGGCGTCGGTGTACCAAATAATATTCAACGCACCGGGGGCGGTGCTCCATAAAAAATTGTAGCGAACCATTGAATATGTATGGCGTCAGGAGGGCGGTGCGCTGACTAAACTCTACGCCCCGGGGCTTATAGTTAAGTGAGTGGAAAAACCTACTGCCATTATTACATAGTGAACAGTGCGGTCTTTTACTAGGCTGCACCATTGACCCAGGTGAAAAATGGAAAGCCATGTGCTGAAAAAATTAATAGCCATCCCGGGGCAGCTATTTTGGTCAACACACCATGTCGCCACTATTCTACTGTCCTGGGGCCACTATTTTGGTCAACACACTGTGTCGCCACTACTCTACTAGGTCAACAGAGCAGCCGAGTAAACGACCACATCGGACTTTTAAAAAAAATTAAAATAACACGGCGCACCTTAAGTACCACCCCGGAACCGGTGCGAATACCATTAGCATCGGTTTACCAGGCTGAACCATTGACCCTGTCAAAATGTCGAATGCGGTGTACTAAGAACATTACCTACCTCAAGGCGAATAATTCAATCAATGCACCGTGTTGCCGCTATTTGACATTGTCAACGGTGTGGCCTGGTAAACGACCGCACCACACTCTTTTAAAAATTTTAAAATAACACGGTGCGCCTATCGGTATCTCCCCGGAACCAGTGCAGATACCATTAGCACTAGTTGCAGTGCGACCTGTAAATTTACAGGCAGCACAGAAAACCGGTGCGAGTCAAACGGGAGTGCACCGCGCGATTTTTTTTTTTTTTAAGGTTAAAATAACATGATGTGCCTATCGGTACTACTTCGGAACCAATGGGGATACCGTTAGCACCATTTGCAGTGCGACCTATAAATTTACAGGCATCATCGCAAACCAGTGCAAGCTGAACGGTTTGAGCGCACCGCGCGAAATATATTTATTTTCCTTTTAAATGGTTAATTTTAAGGTTATTTGAAATTCTAATCCTCTAAAAGGATTAATTATGGAAAAATAAGAAAAACAGAATCTGTAAAAGAAATTTTTTCCACCTTTTTTCAAAATTCAAGTTAGAGATTGGTGGGTAATGCACAGTAGCAGTGCGTGCAATGAGTGCAATGGGTGCACTGATGTCAGGGTGGCTCAGACAAGGATAAATTTCACCATTGCTTGAGAGCTCTGGAGCACTGAAAAAAGTGAAAAATGCAGTTTTTTTGTCGTAATTTTTTTTATTTAACCTTGTTCTGGTGCGCGGGGTTTTTATGGGCGCACCGGTGTGCTTACTTCATTCCGCACTGGGCAATTTCTATTTTCGTGCACTTTTTATGAGGCATCGGTGTAGAAGTGTTGTAAAGCGCCGATGTGCTACAATAATACGACGCACCGGGTGTGTGTGTACGGAGTGCACGGTGTCCGGTGTGCCAATGTTTTGTGTGCACCGATGCTTTCTCTTGTTGAATGCACCCGTGCATTTTACAATGGTAAGTGCACTAGACGAAATGCATCCGCAAAAACCTCTGCCCACCAACATCCTCTAGTAACCTCTGCTAGAAACGGATGTCTGGGGTATTTTTATAAGGGTTTCCTCAAAAAAATCCACTAGAGGGTATTTTCCTTGTAGTGATTTTTATGTGAGTGTCATAGAAAAGAAATGCCTTGACTCTAGATGATGAATTGAATATATTGTGACTTTCGGGTAAAAATAGTTGCCTTCAATGGCACTGCTACAACAATATTCTAGACTTTATGGCCTTTTACATTTATGATAGTTCATAATTGAAGATTTTTTTGTCAAGAATTATATTTTAGATCATACATGTTTTGAATTTAATTCTTATTATTTGTGTTTCCAAGAGGAAGGCCAACCATCATGTTAGAATATTCTCCTCATTTGATCTGGAGGTTGAGTTTACATTGTTGGGTGTGTTAATACTATCTGGGAGGTCTTGGTACCTCTTATTGGGTGTGAACTTCTTGTGGGTAGCTGAAATCACAAGCAAGGACCGTTCACTTCCTTCCTGGGTAGCATGGATACCTGACTGGGGTTGTGTACATTACCAACAGGGGTTTTATACCATCTTGGAAACAAAAAGTGTAACCCAACTTTGTATCTTCCAAAATACATTTGATGGATTATTTATTAATTCTGATGTACTCCTAACAGGAGCATGCAAGTGCAATTCAATAGGGATACTAGGAACATCAGTATTTGATGTAGAGGGAATGTTATGGGGTTCTGGTCTAGGTGTCGAGGGAATAACATGACCCTCTGTACCAACAGATTGTATACTTGTTGGATTCACCCTAGAAACATCCTGCAAGGCACAAATACAAATAATAAGATTAAATAATAAAGGAATAATGTTGAAATATTTAACTAGGTTCGGTCTTCATAATGACATATATGATCACGATTTATGAAATTTATGTAAAGAAGGAAAAATAAAATATTTTTTGTTATGTTTGAGGCATGGGTTTCATGCTCAAGGATTTTTATTCTAGATCAAGCTCCCATTTTGAGAGAAGGGAACTATACAAACCCTTAGACACTATTCATAATATAGATGAATAGCAAGGAAAATTTGAAATATGAAAGACAATTTCCATGGTTGAATGCATATTAGTGAGAAGGCATCATGGTAAGCATGCAAGAGCTCATAGATGAAGTAAAAGTATACAAAAAAATAACATAATCAAGTAAAATTCACCTCCATTTCTATGCCCTAGATTTATCAACAAATAACATAATCAAACTCATGCAAATAGATGGTTGAATCTTAGATTTTGTGTAACATTGGATGTATTAGGGGGCATAAATGATACATGCATGCTAACATTGAATGTATTCAGTGACAAAAATGAATCATGCATGCATAAAAAAATGCACGCTTAACAAAAACACAAATATTAATAAATATATAAGGGTGAAAATGTGAAGTTGGGTTACACTTTTGTGAGAATCAGGAACGGAAAAGTTTTTTTCTCAATAGTTCGGCCAAACTTTTTCAAAATTTCAGTCGAACTATTAGAGAGTTCGGTCAAAATTTTGAAATTAGTTCAGCAGAACTTGTTTTGTCGTTTACATTGACGGTGTACTGACGGCACGGGAAAACAGATTTTCGGTCGGAGATGGGAAAACTGGCAACAAAAGTTTGGCTGAAATCCTATTTTATAAATATATCGCTCGCGAAATTTCATAGGTTTCTTGTCCACATTTGTCTCGCACGTCTGATTTTTGTTTGTTTCTTCTCAGATTCTTTGTCGCGCTCTGTGGCTTTTGTTGTTCTGTTGTGCTCAGTTGCTTCTATGTTGCACTTTGGTGAGTTTTGTTGCACTTTTTTTTTGCTCTGTTGCAGTTTTTGTGATTTGGAGTTGCGCAACGACAACTTTCTGTGAATTTCTAGGTAAGTATCTGCATATCTATACAACAGAGCTAAAAATTTTGTAAATTTCAAAGGACAATTAAACTGAAGTGTAAATAATTATGTGTAATTAATTATGTATAATTGTTATATTTTAAATTGGGATGAATGAATCTTAATGTTATGTGTAAAAAAAAATTATGGAAATTATAAACTAAATGTTTTGAAAATTCAAAATTTGCAATGTGATTTGGCCTAAAATTTTTATGTACAATTGTTATATTTTAAATTTTGAGGAAAGAATTACATGTGTTTGAATATTTATAGTGATTATAAACTAAACGACCCACAAATTTTGTAAATTTGAAAGCATAAATAATTATGCGTATTTAATTATGTTTAATTGTTATATTTTAAATTTTGATGAATGAATCTTAATATTACATGTCTTTAAAAAATTATGGTCATTATAAACTAAATAATTAACCAGCAGGTAGGCCTTCACAACGGCACCACACTACTACCGATGAAACCATAACATGTGTTGTTTCCCAATAGTTTCAATGAACCTTTTATCCCTGCAAAGATTTTATATAGAATTAGGACACACGGCACATGAGGTCATAGCATCATTGGCTTCCATGACGAACAATATTTTTCCAAAACCATGTTTTCAGATTCTCTTAACTCGCCAATCAATCCATAGAGATGTTAAAGAAATCTTATTAATATGATGGTTATCATAGTTAAGCATTACCTCTTGCTCAAATAGTGTGATCTATTTTATATTATCATATATGAAGCTGATTACTTATTAGATATGGATGTCTCGGCTTAGTCTATACATTCTATTCAGACTCTATCACCTTTATGTTCATAAGCACGGGTACTATCTTGGATAATTCATATCATGATTAGGTAAATGAGGCATATCACATTCCCTATTTATCAGAGCTATAATGATTAGATATGTTCAAAGCTTTAATGGGTTTACTTATTCTATCAAACTCAACAAGTACAATGATCGCATTATAAGAAGCTTATGTGCAATGGTTACTCCTTGTTAGATAGGGTTGTATAGAGCTTATTGAAACATACCAGTACTCCTTGTCTGTTCATTTAATAATAGTGTGCGTGTTGAGTATAGAAAATGTCAATCTGCAGCATTAGACAATCTCTCAAAATCTATTATCTCCATCTAAATGGCATGTTATACCCTGATGATGGATTATAATAGTTTATGCAACAATAACGTATAAATGACAAGATTTTATGATATTCCCTCTCTCTTGAAGCTGATCCTCTCTGTGATTAAAGTATCAATCAATCCAAGAGTATGAGTCTTCATTTTGTAAGAAAGTTCTTATATAATGCAAGTGCTGAAGTTTGATGTATAATTGTGAGCTTGTGAACTTGAGTTGATATGAAACAGTAGCAGTGAAAATTAAGTGCTTAGTTTATTAAGCTTTTTGATATGAAATAGTAGCAGTGAAAATTAGTTTATTAATCATTTTAATATGAAACAGTAGCACTAGTGTCTGAGCTTGAGTTGATATGAAACAGTAGCAGTGAAAATTAAGTGCTTAGTTTATTAAGCTTTTTGATATGAAACAATAGCAGTGACAATTAGTTTATTAAGACTTTTAATATGAAACAGTAGCATTGGTGTTTTTTTGTTTAGATACCATTAGACACCATAATTAGTATGAGTCACTCCAAGAGTCTGAGTCTTGAGTCTATAAGAAATTTCTTATATTTAATGAAAGTGTTGAAGTTTAATGTATAATTGTGAGCCTGTGAGCTTGAGTTGATATGAAACAGTAGCAGTGAAAATTAAGTGCTTAGTTTATTAAGATTTTTGATATGAAACAGTAGTAGTGAAAATTAGTTTATTAATTCTTTTAATATGAAACAGTAGCACTGGTGTTTGTTTGTTTAGATACCATACTTAGTATCAGTCACTCTAAGAGTCTGAGTCTTGATTCTATAAGAAATTTCTTATATTTAACGCAAGTGTTGAAGTTTGATGTATAATTGTGAGCCTGTGAGCTTGAGTTGATATGAAACAGTAGCAGTGAAAATTAAGTGCTTAGTTTATTAAGATTTTTGATATGAAATAGTAGTAGTGAAAATTAGTTTATTAAGCCTTTTAATATGAAACAGTAGCACTAGTGTCTGAGCTTGAGTTGATATGAAATAGTAACACTGAAAATTAAGTTCTTAGTTTATTAAGCTTTTAGATATGAAACAGTAGCAGTGAAAATTAGTTTATTAATCCTTTTAATATGAAACAGTAGCATTGGTGTCTGTTTTTTTAGATACCATACTTTCATTCCTTAGAATCAGAATCTAATGCTCTTTCCCTTCTTGCTGATATAAATCTCTATCTCCCTCTCTCTCGAAGTTGATCCTCTCTGTGATTAAAGTATCAGTCACTCCAAGAGTCCGAGTCTTGAGTCTGTAAGAAAGTTCTTATATAATGCAAGTGTTGAATTCTGATGTATAATTGTGAGCCTGTGAGCTTGAGTTGATATGAAACATTAGCAGTGAAAATTAAGTGCTTATTTTATTAAGCTTTTTGATATGAAATAGTAGCAGTGAAAATTAGTTTATTAAGCCTTTTAATATGAAATAGTAGCACTGGTGTCTGAGCTTGAGTTGATATGAAATATTAGTAGTGAAAATTCAGTGCTTAGTTTATTAAGCTTTTTGATATGAAACAATAGCAGTGAAAATTAGTTTATTAATCCTTTTAATGTGAAACAGTAGCACTGGTGTTTTTTTTTTTAGATACCATACTTTCATTCCTTAGAATTAGAATCTAATGCTCTTTACCTTCCTAGCTGGGCTAGGAGAATTTATACATCTATATCTTTAAACTACTCAACTATTTTATTACACCATAGGAATCATTTATATATATCTCCCATTTTAATGGGGTCTATCACATTTTGAGAAAGACACATCAGCCATAAAATTTTCCCATTGAAACCAAAGTGATTTCATACAAAACATAGGTTTTAACCTTATATAGTTATTTGTTTCAAATAGCTTCTTAATAAAATGAAAAATATTCATTGTAAAACGCATGCATTAACATATAATTGTGATATTTTCCCTTCTTTCCAACTTAGTGAACATCCTTCTAGAATTTTTTTTTTTAATGAAGCGGATATATCCATAGTGATCCATTGATATTTGTTCACCAACAACTATTTCATTTTGGACTTGTATATCTCAAAACTATGCTCATTGAATTTATGCATCCATATCTTTAAACTACTCAATTGTTTTATTAAACCATAGAAATCATTTCGATATATCTCCCACTTTAATGGGGTATATCACATTTTAAAAAAAACACATTAGCCATAAAATTTTCCCATTGAAACAAAAAGTAATTTGATACAAAACATCTAGGTTTTAACCTGATATAGTTAATTTTTTCAAATAGATTATTAATAAAATGAAAAATATTCAATGTAAAACACATGCACATTAACATATAATTGTGATATGTTCCCTTATTTCCAACTTAGTCCATCCTTATAGAAAAATCCCTATTAATGCCCCTATAGTCAATCTCTAGAATAGATCTAAATAGAAGTTCTTCATTTTAATATCCATAAAACACAACCACTTTAAGGAAAATTGTGTACATGTGTCATTTATCCCATAAATTCTTAGGCATAGTTTTAAAAGCATATATGTCATGTTGGCTTTCTCCCATTAACTTTAAAGCATGTTTTTTGTAAGTGCATAAAATAATTTTGCAAACCATGTAAATGTCATTTCTCTCAAGCTTTAAGGCCTAAAAATTGACCCTAAAGTGGTTGAACACTCATAGAATTTTGAACTTCCGTAGGATTTTAGTCTATCTGTTGAGTGTTAACTTCTACAAGTTCTAAAGGCAGAGTCTGTAAAGGGCCAGGTAGCCTCTAGATCTCATCTTTTCTCAAAGGTGACATATCCAGTAAATACCCCTATAGTCAATATCTGTAACAGATCTAAATATAAGTTCTTCATTTTAATATCCATTAACCTCAACCACTTTAAGGCAAATTGTGTACATGTGTCATTTCTCCCATAAATTCTTAGGAAATTTTTTTAATGCATAGATGTCATGTTGGATTTCTCCCATTAACTTTAAAGAATGTTTTTTGTAAGTGCATAAAATAATTTTGCAAACCATGTAAATGTCATTTCTCTCAAACTTGAAGGCCTAAAAATTTAACCTAAAGTGGCTGAAATCTCATAGGATTTTAGTCTGTCTGTTGAGTGTTAACTTCTACAAGTTCTAAAATTAAGTGCTTAGTTTATTAAGCTTTTTGATATGAAACAATAGCAGTGAAAATTAGTTTATTAAGCCTTTTAATATGAAATAGTAGCATTGGTGTCTGAACTTGAGTTGATATGAAATAGTAGGAGTGAAAATTAATTGCTTAGTTTATTAAAAAAAATTATATGAAACAGTAGCAGTGAAAATTATTTTATTAAGCCTTTTAATATGAAATAGTAGCACTGGTGTCTGAGCTTGAGTTGATATGAAATGGTAGTAGTGAAAATTAAGTGCTTAGTTTATTAAGATTTTTGATATGAAAGAGTAGCAGTGAAAATTAGTTTATTAAGCCTTTTAATATGAAATAGTAGCACTGGTGTCTGTTTGTTTAGATACCATACTTTCACTCCTTAGAATCTGAATCTAATGCTCTTTCCCTTCCTAGCTTGACTAGGAGAATTTGTGCATCTATATCTTTAGACTACTCAACTATTTTATTACACCATAGAAATCATTTCTATATATATCCCATTTTAATGGGGTCTATCACATTTCGAGAAAGACACATTAGCCATAAAAGTTTCCCATTGAAACCAAAAGTGATTTGATACAAAAAATAGGATTTAACTTTATATAGTTAATTGTTTCAAATATATTCTTAATAAAATGAAAATTATTCAATTTAAAACACATGCATTAAGATATAATTGTGATATTTTCCCTTCTTTCCAACTTAGTGGACATCCTTCTAGAAAAATCTCTTTTAATGAAGCAGATATATCCATAGTTATCCATTGATATTTATTCACCAACAAATATTGCATTTTGGACTTATAATTTTTAATTTTTTACTTTTAATATATATATATATATATATATATATATATATATATATATATATATATTTTTTTTTTTTTTTAAATTTATTAAAATTTAATATATTCCTTTAAATTTAATTTTTTATTTTAAAATTAATTAATTTATTTTTTTAATTTAATAAACATTTTCTTTTTCTTTTTTAATTTAATTTCTATATTTTATTTTTTATAATTTCTTTCTTCTTCTTCTTTTTTTTTTTTTTAATTTAATATTTTTATTTTGTTTTTATTTTTACTTTTTTATTTCTATATATTTTGAAATTTTAATGTTTAATTTTTATTTTTTTTCCTTTAAATTTTAGGTTTTTTTTAATATTTGAATTAAAATTTTGTTTTTGTTTTTATTTTTTATTTTTTATTCCTATATATTTTTAAATTTTAAGCTTTAAAATTTATTTATTTTTTTCTTAAATTTTAGGTTTTTTTTAATGTTTGAATTTTAAAAATTAAAAAATGTTATTTCTATTTTTAAAAATGTCGAATATGACACTTTTTTTTTTTTTAGTTATTCGGTATGGTAGTTTTGTTTTGAGGGTGTTTTTTCAATCATTTTTCAAGAAACAATTTTGTGTTTAGTATAATTTTATAAAATGTTGCAATTTGACCTTAGAAAAAAAACCAAATTAGATTTTGGAATACCTTTTGTTTTTTGGGGTGTTTTTCCATGTTTTTTGAGTATTTTTGGGCTAAAGTTTTAGTTTTGAAATTTGAGTTACCTATTTCATCGGTAACATTGTCCAGTGTGGCAATATGGGCTGCTGACCAGATCAAACAATACTTTCATCCCAGAAGATTTAAATGGAGAATCTCTGCAACTGCCTATGAATGGGCAGTATCTGAAGCATTATTTCCAGCAATA
The DNA here is from genome assembly GCA_034641835.2 of Pinus albicaulis. Classification (NCBI taxonomy): domain Eukaryota; kingdom Viridiplantae; phylum Streptophyta; class Pinopsida; order Pinales; family Pinaceae; genus Pinus; species Pinus albicaulis. The sequence goes on along the minus strand of CM076583.1, from coordinate 659,960,943 downwards.
AAGTTCAGCATTTCACCATTGTAAATACTAGATTGCTCATTGTTCATATGTCACCAAGCAATATTTGACTCCATGCCCAATGGATAAGGCACTAATCTACAGTTCTTAGAGCTTTAATGCTAAAAATCACTATCCCAGTGCTTCCAGATGTTGTGGCTCATTTACATTACTGAAATATTTCTCAAAACACCAAAAGCATATATGTTAGAAAGGTAAAAATTTTTGTATGTTGAAAAATAATTTTGATTTATATGTTGGTGTATTAACATTATGTGCGTAGATGTGAAGAAGCGGGTCGATTCGAGCTTTCGCACTTTTGAGACATTGAAGAGTCGAAATTTGATTGATGCGTTCGAAACATTGCACACGGGAGCGAGTCGAGTGGACTTTATTCTTGAAGCTCATGAAGAGACTAGCGCTACATAATACCGAATAAGCTTAGGAGGGTTACACTGTGGAGAAAAAAAATAGTAATCAAGATCGTTTATTCATTAAAGGAACATATGTGAGCCTGTTGAATGAAACTGTGTTCATTATCGAAGAAATCGTATAGATTTCCCGAAGGCAGAGAACTGGCGTAATTTCCTTAAAAACTTAAGAGTTTTGGAAGAAGCGTAAAGGGGGAAAATCGACGGTCAGGATCAAAGTGCAAAATTGAAGCGGAGAGATGTACGGTGGAGATCATATCACAGAAATGCAAGTCAGATGGATCAGAGCTTGTGAAGAGAAGCCACATGTCGGCCAAAGGTTCCGTCCTACATTGCATTCGGTAAAGGATACAAGTTTGAGATATGGTTAACTTGCAAAGATGCAATGCGAAGAGCGACAAGTTTAAGATCTCGCAATGCGATGAATATCGCACATCGCATGCGATAAGATATTGCGGCGATCGGAGGAATTGAAACATGGCAAAGTTGTGAAGTGCTGATGAGGTAAAGGTTATAAAAGCCGGTCTGCGATGAGGCCTAAAGTTGCCATATTACGAGGCGATGCGATCACATATCGCACGTTGCAAGTTCAAGAGGAAAGGTGCTAAGAAATATGTTGTGAATTTCGAAGGTCGAAATGCGATGGAAAGGGGGACGCGATACCATTCAAAGGTTAAGTTGAACTTATTTAAAGTCCAAGATTATGTGTAGTTGCATTGGTTTTACGAAGAAACGTGAACGTGGGCAGTGGACTCGGGTATGTGATCCGACGCAGAGTAAAGGGAAAGAAAAGGCAGAACGCAACAGACATGAGTAGAAGAGGCAGAGTCGGGCAAAATGGGACCTGATAACCTTGGTCGAAACGTAGAAGCATAGGCAGAGTTGGGCAAAGAGAGCACATAGTGGCACTATTGGAAACACAACAATTGGGTCAAGTCGGGCAAGGATACGTTATTGCAGAACTGTTCGAATATTGCACCAGAAGCAGAAAATACATGACAGCAAGCATAAAAGACAAATGTTGAACTTTGGAAGAAAGGCAGGGCAAGGATGTCCGATCTATCAGGGAGACACATCAGTACTTCAGGGAGACACATCAGTAACAAATCAGATTCAACAAAAAGAATAACCTTTCAAATTTTAATTTGTTTTCTTTGTCTGTTAAGATCGAAGCTATAGTGATGTCCTTAATTGCAATCTAATAGGTAGTTTTAATAGTTTAGGTAGTCGAAGGAGTTTCAAGAAGTTCTAACAATTACAAACTGTTTTTGATATATTTAAGCAAGACAGAAAGAAAGAAGAAGGGTTCCAAGTTTCAGACATTTGGAAGACTAAAAATTTGGTATTTACTTTTGTGTGGAATTAATGAAAGAAGCAGCAAGTTTCTTGCAACTGTTGATGGTGTTTCGTTTTTCCTGTGTCATTTTGTGTCCCTTCTTCCTTGAATGAAGTGAAGTAATGCAACTGCCAGTCCCTTAATTACATCTGAGTAAGAGTTAAATAACCTTAATTTGCGCTCTTTCACTCCAGGTCCTCTCCCTTCACAAAATCTCCCTAGAACTTAAAAGTAATAAATTCTTTGATTACAACATATTATTTTGAGTTTCCTCTCTCTCCATAAATTCATTCTGAAATTTAGAGTGGTAGATTCTGTGTTACAACATATCATTTTGAGTTTCTTCTGCAGTTCTTCTTTTCCATTCATATATTAGCAATTAATGGCATTGTAGAGTCTTTCATTATACTAGATTGTTAATGGATTTAAAAAATTAGTTTCCAAAGGGATTGAACGAAGACCACTTGATATAATTACTTTGTGACACATTTCTAAAAATGTCTTAAGCACTCATTCCTTTCCACAACCAAGGAATTATCTCTTAAGATACAACATGGAGAATGCGTTTGCTACTAGTGGTGATAATTAGGAGCTTTTGAACCTAGTAGATCTTTTATTGCCAAAATATTTCCTTTAATGTAAAAAACTACCTTCCTTGGCATGTCTTTTAGGGACTCTTTTTTATTACAGGAGGATAGGGAATTATGAAACTCATCATTGCAGGTATTATAGTTGCGTAGATTCACCATGTCTGGCTGCACAAGTGAGTGGAGTTGTGATTGAAGGGAAGAAATTTGTGATTCCGATTGTCAACGTAGCTTAAAACCACTAGGAGTAAGTGAAGAAATATGGGATTTATTGTGATGAATTTGTGCTTGAAGTTATGGAATGTAAGGATCAATATGAAGCATTTTTAAATCTTTGACAAAAAGAAAATCAATATCATCATTTTCAAATCTTTGATAGAAAGAAAATAAGTTTTATTAGAGTAACTAGTATCAAAATAAAAATATACATTAAGGTGATGGTGATCAAGGTCGTCTTAAAAAGATTTAGTGATATAAAAATATTCACCACTTGAACGAGGAGAAGAGACTTCTTGCTATTCTGATGGATCATAATAATTACAGAAAATATCCATCACTTTGGATTGATATCTTGTTTTTTCTCGCAAAGGACACTGATTTGCCTAGTGGCCAGTCTTTTTACAAATAAAACACGAGAATTTAGAAGATATTTTTTCTTTTCTTAAAGAATGAATTCTTTAGTTTGTAATGCTATCTATAATATTTAAAAATTACTATCATAAAAAGAAATCTTTGCTCCCTACTAAGGCTCAATTTATAGGAATATTTGCTCTACTTACTCCCAAGGATCAATTTATAGAAATATCTGAATGGTAGTTTCTCATACATAATCCTCTATAGTTTTCTTCTTTGAAATCATCATGCTTTATTTATAAATAAAATATTAAGTCCATAACTTCTTACCCTTTCATTACACTTGTATATAACAAAAAGTCATGAATTATATTTCATGTAATAAATTAGAAGACTGAGGAGTTTAAATTCTTTGTTACAACTGTGTAATCAAAGTAGTGTAACACCATTTTTGTTCTCTAATTTAATTTTTAATTTCTATTCATTGTTACTAGTTGGCCATTATGTCAAATTGAACTGGATACATAAAATACAATATACATATATCTTATTAAAGTGATAAAATCGTTTAACAACTAATTGGAATATGAGCATTGATACAAATTATGATACCATGTGTATGAACAAGTGAGGGGTTGAGAAGGGAGTCCAAATGTGCTTAAGGAACCCTAGACATCTTTGTCAAACTACCTTATAATGCCTCATTTCATTTTTGAGAAATATCTTCTCAACTTCACTCGTTGATTTGAAAGTAAGCTATTGAATGAGGTTGGTGGAAGGACCACCCTCCACGATTATTAGAGGAATGGGTTGGGTGTCATCATGTCTAGAAAATTTGTGCTTTACTTGGGAATTTTCTTTGAAAAATGTACCCAAAATTTAACGGAAAGTGCTCATGCATGGGATTCAAGAGGATTTATTATCACATTCGATGGGATGGAAGAAGGGAGTACCCACGTAAAAAAAAACATGGTACCATTTTTTTTTTAGAGGAAAAATAAAATAAAAAAATGTGAGGGGGCCTGTGGGTCGATAGTGGGGCCAACCAACCATTGATAATAGCCATCGAAGCAACCAATGCTAGCCACGCTGTAATATACCCCTTTCGAAGTACCTTAAAATTTCCAACAAATATCTGAGTTTTTAATGGAGTCTTAAGTGAGAGTTTGCGTTAAACAATTGGTTAGCACATTGCTGTAGCTGGAGTTTTGTTTGTTGGTTTGGAACATAAACATTTAGTGACAAGAATATATAATAGAATTTCAAACCAACAACTTGTACATAATATTTTCTCCGAAATTGGCATGAACCATGAACATATATTGCATTAACAACATGCTGGAAAATACACAATCATAGCTTCATTCATTGAAATGGGCTATAGTTTTAAAAGAATACGAGAACTTGACTTCCAAGACAATGAAATAGCCTTCAATATACAGTTCTGATCCTTGTCCAATATCACTGTGTAAGATACAAGAGTTGGTCCCTCGATTCTCCACCTCTTAGCTATGCTACATCCATACTACTCGCTTAAGGAGAACCTTCAACAAATCTGAAACTCGTGTGACCCTTGGAAATGATATATTCGCACAAGGAATGATTGATTCTACGCCCACATCCAATAAGAAGATACCC